>OX596211.1:531224-608792 GCA_951394215.1 Glyphodes perspectalis | reverse complement strand
TTGTTGGTTTTTCGAAGCTAAGCGACTTCGTCTTCTTTGATAATGAAACCAGCCTTTTTTTTCTCCCTTGAAAATGCCTTACGCCTACCACTGTTCTTACACCAATAACTACCAAAAAATAGGTCATGAACCGCAAAACATGGATTTCGTTGTTGGCATTCTTTGATAATAACGTGGAGGCGAAATTATTGAAATTACATACATTGAATACATAAATGCAAGTGAATCATTTGGTTACCCTGGCGGATATGAAGATGAAGACCGTTTTGGCGTATCTCAGTATATCATTAAGCTCTAATCCTACTTTTCCATACATTCCACACAGTCATTTCCTCCAGTGGCTCAGCCAGTTGGGCTCGGAATTCGTTGTGCAAACATCAAGGAACAGCAGCGATAAGATACGGCGCAACCGCACGATAACCGCTCACATGACCGGCTGCAGCCGCCCGCCCCCCAGTCTGATGTGCACTCGTTATCATGCCGTTTGGATACACACGTTATCCATCACTTTTATCTTGGTACCAATTGGGAAAACATTCCGGCTATAGGCGGAGAAATACGAGTAGTTTTTAGGGGGATAAGGTAGCCCTTTCAAAAGTGCTCCAACTTATATACATACAACAGATCTATACCGCAAACCATACAACGCCCAATATATGTAGACCATAAGTTCCCAAAAACGGAAACACTTTATGGGATACCCAGCTTTTCTGATAATTTAATATCACTTTTAAAACAAGGTTTTTTCTGGTGCCTTTCCTGGGTATACTGAAGTAACGGTTCTTATATGCCATAGATGTACGAAAACTGTATCTTTGTAGAAGTTATAACAAACAAACATAACATCACGCCCATGATCCCCGAAGGGGTAGGCAGAGTCAAAGGGGCAGCATGCCCCTTCAATCACGTTCAACCAATCAACCAACAATAGAACAGTAGAAGTTATGAAGCAACAATTATAAAACATACAGTCACCTTGAATTCTTAGCCGGTGCTGTTGAAAATATAGTGTGTATATCAGTGTTTGATCGCACCCAAGTGAAGCAATACTCGCAGCGAAGTGCGAGCTGCAAACGCAAACCACCACGTCACCGTAAACACAATTTGATTAACGCAGTTGCGATAGTTCGCGTTAAATAGCTCCCTCGTGGTACTCTATATCTTGGTCCAGTGACCGACACCTTCGCGATACAGAAGGCACTTCACATTTAGCATGTGTGTGTGATAATTTTGTAATCGGAATATATAAAAAATAATAAATAATAAAATCATTCTTCATTCAATTCCTATCAATATGCACTCCTTAACCATGTATCCTAATGATCATGTAAAAGTTAAACTGTGGGCGTTCCTCTTGACACAAAGATTAAAACATACGTCTTGCTACAACAGACAGATTCGTTTAGATCGAAAACCACACCACTTATTTACCGAAACGCTTATGTGCTCGTTGAACAACGATACGAATTTCTTCCTCAATGTTGAATGTGTTATCGCATATAAATCTACACACCTCAAGCCATACGAACATAACACATTTCGATCAG
This sequence comes from Glyphodes perspectalis, assembly GCA_951394215.1. Lineage (NCBI taxonomy): Eukaryota > Metazoa > Arthropoda > Insecta > Lepidoptera > Crambidae > Glyphodes > Glyphodes perspectalis. Next base: position 607,245 of record OX596211.1, on the reverse strand, counting down.
TACATAGTTGATAGTCGTACTCAAAAGACAGTTCATTTCATACAGCCCATTAATCATATTTTGTTAATATAAAAACCACAAAATTCGCTAAAGCATACTGATCAGATAAAATACATACATACATAACATCACGCCAATAATCCCCGAAGGGGTAGGCAGAGTCAAAGGGGCAGGATGCCCCTTTAACCATATTCAGCCAAAAATAAAGCCGGGCTGGGTTAGATAAAAAATTGTGAAAAAGCAGTGACAAGCGGCTAACCTGTCGCCTACATAATCACACACCCAAAACCCGATATACCATTAGTCGCCTTACGACATGCTAGGCAAGTACCACAGTTGGCACATTCTTTTTTTTTTTGTCCCAGATCAACATAGGCCAAGTCCCAGATCAACATGGGACAGCACAGACAAAATACGTATTGTCCTAATCAAAATGAGCATGCAAATTCCTTATCGTCCAATTTTAGCGATCGATTCGCATCTTCTAAGATCAGAACCACTCAGTACTTTTCATAACAGTCTTTTATCTGACATCGCTATGTCGATGCATTCGAAACGATTTGGAAGCGTTGACATCGTTGACAAGAAGGAACGAAGTGAATTGACTTACACCCGTATTCACAAACGTTGCTGTGAGGTCTCATAGTGTGCACGTGCGCACAGGGCTAGCGAAACCAATTCAGATACAATACTTAAGTGTCAGAGCGCACTATGCGTCCGTTAAAATGAACGCACAGCTAAGGAAGCGGGCTAGCTACTTTAGACAACGCATAGTGTAAATGGTAGAGCTGTCAGTAATTACAAGTGAGGTTATTATTTGTATTGTTTCCAAATACTAAGGGTTGATTTTCTAATATAAAATGGATTATAGCAGTGAAGAAGAATTTGACAACTATATTCAGGATAGATTATTCGAACAAAGGACATTAATTACTAGAAAAGTGGACTTCCAAAATCCTTTCGATTATTATAATTCGGAAGAATTTCGAAGACGTTATAGGTTTTCAAAAGACATCGTTTATTGTATCCTTCTGCCGCTGGTTATAAAAGATTAAAGTAAACTAATTGGAAGAGGCCTCATGCAGAGGTATACAGAAACCACATAGCATCCATAATATTATTTTTATTTGATGATTTCAAATGCTGGGACATGTTCAATTATAAAATAAAATGTTCTACGTAAAAATAACACGCACTGCACTGTAAACAATCAATTCAACAGACTGATAAATTATATTTGAGGTTATTCATTTGACATTACTCCTGCTGTCAAACTCCGCCGTGAACTTTGCAACACGAATAGACCAATCACAGAGCAGTATTCGACGCAGTGCGTTCCCTTAGCCGAGTATAACTTAAGTGTTGTTTATGAATAGAAAGGCTTGCCAAAAGGAACGCACTGCAAAATGGCATTCTTTGCACAGTGTTGGTGCTATACTTAAGAAAGTACTCTTTGTGAATACGGGTGTTAATTACATCATGTTTTTTTTTCTTATTATCAGAACATGAACCTTGAACAGCTAATATGCTAATCTTACAAATGGATAGTGGATAAAAAACAGAATGTTGACGTGGCACCAATTGAGATACCGGACTCAAAACAAATCAGGTACTGTATGCTCTATAAAGAACTCAGGGTGAATATTGCAGTGTTTATTGCATTTTTTGATAAAAAAATTTTTAGAACCAAATTAATACATCAGTGCGATAATAGCTATTTGAGATAGTATCAAAGTCAAAGTACATTTAATTGCATTGATGACATCAAACCATGATCTGATAATTGTACATTTTAAAACTTAGTCATGTTCGAAAGCAATGTAAAATGATTGTTTCATTTGACACATGGATGTCCCAAGTACGACAATTATGCATTAGGTCTAGAGTTGATCCTGAAGAATGTAGGAAGATTTGGTTCTATGCTTACATAAAACCAAATCTTCCCTTTGTTTGATATGTGCATACATAACTTATAATGTATGCACATATCAAACATAGCAAGCAAATCTTATATAAACATATCGATTAATCTGGTAAGCATCATCTATGAAAAATTGGTAGATTTATTCTGTCTCCCAATTTCATGAAGTATTCTCTCGTTTATGGTAAAAAATACGACATTACGAAAGCTCATGTGGTAACATTGGATCTAATCGATACAGATACGGCAAGATTAGCACTATCGCGTACTTGATAACTTATATATTATAGACAGAACGCTGATACCGGAGCACTTGGGTGTAAATACACAGTTCTCAGAATTTACATGACGCGCTCATATTTTGTTGGAACAACAAATATTTTTAGGAAAATATTATTGTAAGGTCTTTCTGAATCAGCTCTTACTACCAGTAACTTTATTAATGCTTTTGATGTGTGTGTAAGGCTGTGGCTAGATTATCGTGCTATCACGATGTTATTTATTTGTGTCTCTTGTCAATCTACGTCTTGTAGAGCAGGATAGTAACACAAATATTCGCCGTCGCCCGCTATTGTAGCCCCAGACAAACTTCCGATAAATTTAATAAATAATCAGGGTAGGCAGAGTCAAAGGGGCAGTAAGCCCCCTTAACCACATTCAGCCAAAAATAAAACTGGGCTGAGTCAGATGGAAAATTGTGAAAAAGTAGTGACAAGTAGCCAGCTCGTCGCCTACACAATCACATACCCAAAACCCCATATACCATTAGTCGCCTTTGACGACATGCTAGGCAAGAAACACTAAAATTCATATTCAGCTGCATCGACAACGACACAGCGCATACCCTAACCTCAATAACGATCGTGCACGATGCATTGAACCGAGCTCCGCGCAGCGCTGTCGAGTCAAGTGGCGGAACAACATTCCCGAATGGCTGCCACAACAAGCACCACAAAGACCTTCAACGGCGCACAGAAGTGTTCGTTGTAAAAAAGAAAGTGCGGTACCGTTGCCCGACCTGAAAGCCGAACGCCGACGCTCAACGAGTCTAAGCTCCAATAAATAAAGCTGAAGATGGCCAAGCAGGCTGGCAGGGTGACTGAGACAGTGACGAAAGCGAAATTAACAAAGGCTTATTAATAATCCGGTCTTGAGATTCGACACAACCTCGAGGTAGTCTTCAGAATATACAAACTTTGCTTACTATAACTGTAATGGAATTGGTTGGATGTCTAAGAATTATTGAGCTGTATCCCTGAGTCTAAATTACGTTTCCTTTACTTTTGCTTTAATTAATTTTGCTTAATTCACTTCCCAAGTAGAAGTGAGAAAGTTAAATTCAAGGTTTAAGGTTCATACCAGGTTCAAGATGTTATTGTTGAATTTTGGACAGATACAGAATAATAAATGTCTACGTGGAGACAATAATTTAATTTTCATTGTTTTTGGTTGAGAAGACTAAACGCTAATTTGAACTGAAATAGCTGCAATAAATTCAGATGTTATTTATTCTGACTACTGAATTCAAAAATCAAGTAAAATTTACCTTAGGAAGCTATGTATCATCATGAAATATTATGGTCAGAACTTGCAGTATATACCACGCAATGGTTTTTAATTGTCAAAAAAAAAAACAAACGGTGAACCAAATTACGCCCATCAGACAAACAGGCCACAAAAGTCGAGAAGTCAATAAATATCTTAATCACCGACTGAATGCCATAATGGGAATCGGTCCGCCACTTAAATTTGACCAATAAAAATGCTCTTTAAAGAAACTCATTAACCAATCCCGCGGTCTGAAACTAATCGAGAACAGTAAATCCTCATCGGGCTTGTTCCACTCGAGCACTTCAAATACGGATATACGCAGAAATAGCTCGACCAAAATAATCTAGTTGCCTTTCATCAGAAGCGCCTCTGACCCTCGCCGTAATTGCCCAAACCGACAGATATAAACGTCTGACCCAATAATAGCTACATACGCCTAAATAGAAACGTCAGATGTATTGAATCGTTCGTTTTTAGGTTCAAATCTCTTAATCAAGAACTTAATCTCTCCGTGATATCTTAAAAGAACATCATTAGAGTTGGAACCACAGTTCTGAGGCCTAAAGAATTCGTAATAACAAAAATACACACTATTCATGATATGTATGCGTTACATTATTTATTAACACAATCTTTAAATTGAATATTTTAGTCGAGGCCAAGTGAGGAACAAACAAGGCCATAGTCTTGAATAAATAATTGAAAACATGACAATTACCTGATACAGACAATATTTATACAAAACAAATTCCATGGGATCTTTCCTAGACAAGAAACCGCATAGGTTTATTATTCTTGGTTCGAATTTTCATTTACTTTCCCAAAAACAGCTCTACAGTTCAACAGGGCAGCTCTCGAAATGTTCAATGTTAACATTGCAAGAATATGCAGTATTTTACATACATTAGGAATTAACTCTTCTGTGCAGCATTGGGAAAAGACCAAGTTCGTGTTATGAAGTTGGTCTTTTCCTAACGTCACTCAAAATCTATTTTTACAAATACAGTGACTGTTTATTGTCCAATAATACGAAGAAAAATTGTCTACAGCATCAATGGCGAACCATCAAACTACACAAACCCACGTAAGCACGGACGTTCTCTAGTAGCAGATAAGAGTGTACCAAAAAAGCGTCGAGATCATTGGCCTGCGCCGACGTACCTTGAGAGTTACGAGTCATGATATAAGGCGGCACTAGAGTGAAGGTGGCTCCTCGACCGGCCTTAACCAGCTGACGTCGCTGCGGTTAGAAAGTTGCCTGCTTGCGTCACGCGCGGCGCTCGCGCTCGCTCGTTCGGCGCATCGAGGTCGTTGACCTGCTACACGCGCCGTGCTTAGCGACAGGGCTGGCGCGACCTGGTGATGAGAGGACCGGCTGATACAGCAATGAGAGCCAACCAATCAGGTGCCACGTGAAGTTGCGCGAGTCAAAAGTTTGTTAGTGGATAAAAAAGGGATTGTTGACTTACCTCATAACTAAAGAAGTTTTGTTCAACAGTTCGAAACTGATAAAACAAAGGAGTTTTGTGCACGCACTGGAGCTGAGTTGATATTGATAATACTAAATCGGAATATAAATAGTGATCTTCGAAGTCTATATTTAATAAATAGCTCTCGACTTTATCAAATTCACGACCTTTCCTTGCGTGTTTTTTTTTTATTTATTAATATAATCTACGGGAATAGTATTAATCTCGTTTTTTTAAATCTATATAAACTTTAAAATGAGATAATACAATTTTAGCGCATTAATTCTTCAAATTCTAAGAAAAGTTGATACAAATGATTAGAATTACAGATTTGTACAACATCCGGTTCGAACATAGATAATAAAAACGGTACACAGTTTCAAAGCAAGGTAAACTGCGTTAATGGATGCAAATCACTAATGGTTATGCAAGCTTATCGTCAACAGCGGGATACGATTCATGCTCTACTATCAATACTGCTTGTTGGTTATCCTTGACATCAACAAAATGTAGTTAATACACAGGTGGTGTCCTGACTACATGCAGATTCTAGTTTAATTATATCTCACACATAACATACTTAACTTACAATATTACTTATGAATGTAGAAGAAGCGAAAGGTGTATGTCGGGATCGTAGCAAATGGAAGTACGTGATCTCTGCCTACCCCCATGGAAAAAAGGCGTGACATTATGTACGAGTATATATGTATTGTATTGTTGTATTATAAGCCAGCCAGGTAAATCCCACAAGTACACATCAAAAAAAGTTTGCGATCACTTTGAAAAATCGAAATTCTCTTTTGTTACGGTAGATTATATTATGATTTCTTTCTTTTCTTTTAGATTCTTTATTTAAAAATAGATATAGTATAAATAATACAGTTAAATTATTTTTCCATATAAAAAGGCTTTCAGTCCTAGCTTACGCTTATTCAGAAATCTGATTTAGTAAATATTAACGGATTTAAAATACTGTTCCGCGGAAAATTGTGATTGAAAAAATGCCAAGAGGATTATCAAAAGTTTTACGAGCAAGAATAGTAAGAGAAATAGCACGCAGAGTTACTATATTCCAATCTTGTGTCATGAACATGTTGCAGAGGAACAGTTCAGCAACGCCGAAAATCGGTGTCCTTTTGGGGTGGTATTATGATTGGAGCTAGAACGCCTTTGATCCCGTATAGAGGCTTCATGACAGCAGACATGTACAAAGCAGTTGCTACTGATGAAATTGTCAGACCATTCCGAGTGAGCCATGGGCTCCAATTTGTACTGGTCGATGATAATACGCCCGCACATCGAGCTCAACGAGTCAATGCTGCTCTTCGAGAATACGACATCACAAAGTTAGACTAGCCTGCCGGCTTGCCTGACTTAAACCCTATAGAGCACGCGTGGGATGCTCTTAAGAGAGATGTTTGGAACCGTCAGTTACGTTCCCAGACAGTGCCAGAGCTCAGGAAAGCCGCTATTCAAGAATGGGAAAGGTTACTGTGCTGTATAACTTGATCCTCAGTATGCCTAGGTGGATCTCCGCATGTGTTCAAACCAGGGGAGGAGATATATTATATTATATTGAATATAAACCTTTTATTAATAAATTGTTGTTTAAGTTTGGTTAAACAGTCTCTCAGTCTTCTTTCTATCAAATTCCTGTTACAATTAAATAATGATTAATTACAAAATGTTTGTTATTAATCATAATTTAAATTTGAATAATTTAAAAATAAAAATAGTTTGTTTTTTTATATTCATACAGGGTATTATTTCTATTTAAAGGAAACATAACAAATTTTTTTTGTTAAAGTTAAATTTAAAAAAATATTTCAGCTTATGCTAGTGATCACAATCTTTTTTGATGTGTGTATGTCGGATTACATCTGGTAAATGAATAGCTTAACCTATTGATTTAAACGGCTAAATTATGTTTGTGAAATATTTTTAGAAGAATTGAGTAGACTAAATCTTCAAAGTAACATCGACCCAGAAACCAGAAAAGAGAAGGTAGTCTCATTGAAGCAACGTCACTGGTTGCTGACAGCCCTGCAGCACATCACGTAGCATCAACGTAGCGACCTCGTTCGGTCTCGGACGCGTCCACAACTCTCGGCCTGTAGTGTAAGCAGCTGTTTCACCCAACACAACAACACGCCGCCACGCATCGTGCCCAAATGAGTGCCGCTCGTACAGAGGGAGAACAACATTAAAACAGCTTCATGTGCTTCTTGAAGCGGGAAAAGAGAGTGGAAAAGATAACGGAATATTTATATTTCGGTCCTTCCCTGATACGCCAACCAACACATTGGCTTGTGGACGCCAATGTGTATAGATACACTTAATTTCTGAGGAGTTGTTCGTACACAGCATCTTTATATAGTTTACCAACTGGCATATAACAACAGAAAGCAAAATATACCGAATACTTAATCCTTAAACCGAAGGTCTATGTGTGTCTTCAAGCTCATTGTGAGCATCGGTGTCTTTTGACTGACTATTTTTAAACGCATGCTTTATTTTACACATTATTAATTTCCATTTAATAATAACACAACGCGAACAGGTTCCTTTGATCAAATTCCATCGACGTCAAAACGTCAGTCATGCTTGATGTTTGCATGCGAATATTTAGCAAAAGCTAACGTCATCCATCATGGATGTTTTATTTAAAACTCGTATGCAGTGTGTCGTCTTAATTAACTTCAAGCCCAGATACATGTACATTTTATGGAAACTGTACTATACGAGTCGTGTTCAACCTTTTATTTGTGATAGGCAAATATTTTTTCATGACGAGGCTCCACTGAGTTACGTACTACATTCAAGAATGTAGTAACAATGGACTATTAATCCTTCAGAGTATAACAGTATGTGTTTACACGGTGGCATTTTTGCAAACAGCTCTTATCTTTTAATATTATCACGTCATTTAAGAATAATTAAATATAAAATAAATGGTTAACCGAAAATATGTTAATTTGGCATAATTATTTTTGTTAATGTATCCTATTTACAAAAATAATTATGCCAAATTAAAGGACTTTTAATAAAACCAATAATGATAATCATTTGATGATTATTTGGATGAATTTAAAATTTCTTCGAAATCAAATTACTTTAACGATGTCTTCGGTTGCAAGGAGAGTAATCTCTCCTTTTGATGTAACAATATCTTATTGTGAATGTCGACCGGGCAAAATGATTTTTCCTTATAAAGTTTGAAATGAAAATTTTTGTCGGCTGTTCAAGGTCTACCTTCTGTGAGGATCTCACATCACGTGCTCACATTCGCAAATGAGACGAGCCGAGTGCGAGCCGAAAGAGGTCTTTGTTCGACATTTCGAAACGAGTACCGTGACTCAGCACTCGCCCGTACTATAATTTGAAGTTTTGAGTCGGCAGATTACGCCCAACGTTCTTGGCAACAAAAGATAAAGCCGACTACGTAACTACGGTGACCCAGTTCAGTTAAACACACTAATCGCATACATCAACAGAAATGATAAAATTCCTGCTGATAAAACAGACTTAGGCGATAAAAAATGCCTACAGTGATAGTTGTTGTGTATTTTGTAATTTAATATAGCAACAATGAAACGTTTTGAAGAAAATAGATAAATTCGCTTTTACTGTGACGTAAAATCATGTAACGAATGAATGATACCATCACACAGTTGCATAAACTTGTCAACAGTAATTTATTTCTCAGAATTACATAAATGTTTTCATGATTCACCAGATACTACCTTCTTATTGTGATTATATCAAGGAACAACAGTTTTATTGCCTTTTAAACAGCTAATATTTTTAACTATAATTTATAATTTATAGAAGAGTGTGTTGATTTTTTTATTTTCTTCCATCAGGCAACTAGTTTAAATATATTTCACTGATTATATGTAAATTCTTTTAGAATCCACGTTCTATTTTAGAGAAGCAGAAGATACGAAATAAGTCTTAGAAGTTCTTTTTATAATACAGAAATGTATTCTCCGAGCACTATTGTATGCTTTTACTTAAATAAATAATAAATAAATACTATGTACTATCACGTTTATTCTCACAGAGAGGCAACAACCAGGTAACGCCTTCACTTGAAAAATGCGGCTCGAATATTCGTCCATGCCAGGAGCGTGATGTGCCATGTTCCGTGTTCCCGCTATTCAGGTTAGTTGTCTCTGTAAACAAGCTCAACTCAACACGTTCCCACACGCTAAAAACGTCTTATTAGGTCCTCATTAATATAGTATGAGGTGGGAATCTCACCAAAGGATCTACTAAGCTTTTGTTAACTACACGCGTAATAAATCCTTGACGCAAAATCAAACATTTTTGATTTACTTATCATATATTTTCTAATAAGGGATTTAAAATCTGCTATTATAAAGTATGGTACAAAACAAACCGGTGTCTCCTAGTTTTCAGTCCTTGTCGTTAAACCTGGGACTCGGCAAGAACAAGTGTCCGACACCAGCATCGGTCGGCAGCAACAAGCCGTATCGCTTACAAGCGGCCGGGCGGGAAACACGTTTCGCGAACAGGCCGCGTAGGCCTACAAGACAACCTTTCTCTTTTGCGGCTTATTTCCTTTCACAGCGCTCCACGCACCAGACATCTGGCCAGAGTACGCAGACCCCTCATGAGGTGGAATTGTGAGCTCCCTTGCGTTATGTACTTTGTAGACATGAACTTTTTGTTTTGGCCACCATTTACATGTACATAATGTTAAACATATACGCTAGTAATTTGTTGAAAGTATTCCGTAATCTAGTCGGATATTGATGAACTTTCGCAAAAGCTCCTTAATTAACCTTACCTTATAGACAATATTGTCAGCACCAGGTTTTGCTAATACATAATATTCTCTCGAGTCATCTACTATCAGAGGCCCGCGCTTCAAACTCTTTTTTTATTAAAGCTGTTAACATGAAATAGCTAAACATTGTATTTTACGTTGCATATTTGCCGATAAAATCTCTCAATAATGGTACAAAGCGTATCTAAATCAGCCGCGTATATTTGGTATGTGGTAGTATAAAATCGATAAATTTCTTGCTGCTAATGGAATTTCCATAGACATTATCAGTAGCCCACCAAGCCCCCTGCCAGGCACGGCAGATTAGATATGAAGAGCACTTCTAAAACGTTAGATAAGTATTAAATGATAGCTGTTGTTGATAATATTGCTACCCTGGTGATGTACATACTCTGGCATATATTTTCACCCACCAAAAACTTGAAAATGTTTCATGTTACACCAAGAGCTAAAAATATAGTAGTATCACTTTGATCTCGACAAACGAATGTTCAACTCACAACTTTGCTTAAATCAGGTTCAGACATAATTCGATCGCGTTCAAATACTGACCTATCCCAACTTGATGCGAAAGTGTGTTAGTTTGCTCCTCTTTCGCGTCAAAACAGAGTACCGTATAGATGTTATTTTAACCAGAGAAAGTTTAAACGCCGAAGAACGGTATAATAAGACATTCAAATACATTTCTTTAATCCTCAAACTTGGCCTATTTATCATAAGTTATATTGAATCATGGTGAAAGGTACCTCGAATCGTTTGCTTTATAAGTCAAACAACAATTTGAGATTTGTTTCGATGCTTGAAGGGATTGAATTGCTTCTGAACGTCTGAATATAGATGCTACCTATACCTATAATTGTTTTAATCAACCTCTACAATCTGATCATGGCCAGATTTTCCAGACTGGGATAAAGTGAAGCGACGCCATCTTCCTCCACAGGGCAGCGCACCACTTGTGAGGAGAAGGGATCGGTCCCTTCTGTTACAAAACGTTTACTACGCCGAACGTGATCTTACACCCAGTCGTACTATCTAGGGGTCTTTGTTCATTTGACGAGCCGGCAGGTTCGATGGCCGGCCTTAGCCCACTTGAGTGACGTGAAGGGGCACCAATGCCCCCTCCCCTCGCGGTTCCACGCTGGGAATGTTCTCAGCGATCGGAACGCTGGTTCAATAAAATAGGGTCAGTGCGTGCGAGGTGAATGCATGTTCTCTCGACAATTCTGCTAACGTGGGAGGTATTTAAGCTATTGCATGAAACCGCTCAAGTAAGTTTCGATAAAATTAAATTGCTTCCAATAATTGCTGTTAAGGTATGCACTATAATTTCTGTCGTATCTGAACATTCGGCTTCGTTAAGCATAAAGATGCTGGCAATTTATTACGTTTTCGTTATTTATTTATTTGTTTACTAGCAGCGCCCCGCGGTTTCACCCGCGTAGTTCCCGTTCCCGTAGGAATACGAGGATAAAATATAGCCTATGTTACTCGCTGATAAAGTAGCTTTCTGTTAGTGAAAGAATTTTTCTAATCGGTCCAGTAGTTTTAGAGCCTATTCAATACAAACAAACACACAAATCGTGTCTCTTTATAATATTAGTTTAGATTAGGATAATCAACAAGATAAACACTAACAACAACTATAATTTAACCAATGTTCGCCCAAACATCACACTTTTATTAACGTTTGTTACATTGGTATAAGGACATAATATCACGCGAACGAAGTATCAGATTCAGCTAGTAGGGAACGTCGTAACGTACTCTTAAATACCATACGTGTAGTTACATAACTACATAAGACTACATGCGACTGGCCCGTTGGTCGAGTAGTCAGAGACCCTGGCCACTATGAGGATGAGATCAGATGATCATTGAAAAGATTTAACTTGATTGAATACACGTTTATTACTGAAGTATAATAATAATATAAAACATTGGGTTAAATAGTCTTAAAATGTAGGTCATAATCAATCATAACAGTACTTATGTTTAGCATACATCATACGCCCATGGCAAAAGGAAAAAAAAAAATATTTAGCTTTTTTTTTTCGCGGGTTCCAATCCCGCTATGGTCAAAAATATTTCATGTCATGGATGTCTATAAATATATTTTAGTACGTCTATCCGTTCACCTAGTATCCATAGCACAAGCACAAGCATAGTTTGGGACTAGGGAATCGGTGTGTCAGTCTGATGAATTTATTATTAATAAAACCGCCCTAACGGTTGTCTATTTACTAATCTACCGGTCTGTGGGCGCCTGCGCTGGATCCTATTTACGCTATGCTGAGTTAATTGATTTCTTTAACACTCCATATCGAGTTTCTAAAACGAGAATGCAACGATGAACCCTAACTATTAATATAACTAACTAGTTGTGCCAACGTGGTTTCAACCGCGTTTATGGTTAATGTTATATAGCTTAGCCCGCCTCGATAATTAAAATATACATAAAAAAATAATGTTTCAATTCGGACCAGTAGTTCCTGAGATTAGCGCGTTCAAGCAAACGAACAGACAAACAAACTCTTTAACTTAGACGGGCCCGTTGGTTCAGTGGTTAGATACCTTGGCCACGAAACCAAGGGTCGCGGGTTCGAATCCCACTAGGGGCAAATGTTTCGTGTGATGAACATGGACATTCGTACACGAGTTATGGATGTTTATAACCGTATTTAATATGTCTATCCGTTCGCCTAGTATCCATAGTACAAGCATAAGCTTAGTTTGGAACTAGGGAATTGGTGTGTCAGTCTGGATAATTTATTATTATTATTTATTATTTATATATTAGTAAGTATAACATAGGTAATTTCGGTATCATAACAAACAATCGCAATCATCTGACCTCTCGTTTAAAAACCGATCAAATTCCATTCAGATTATGATTACGAACACCGGTGACGTATCTGTAAAACCTGTTCGATGATTTAATTGCCACAGCCATCGTCTATTTAAAGAAATTATGCAACCGACTGTATGTAACCGCTTAGCCTACAAGGTAAACCGACAGACGGCATGTCATAATATACGTACGATATTCCGAAATACGGAAGATAACTTATTTCATTCAGTATTTTTATCACAAACACGCTTCGTAGGACATGACGAAAGATTCACAACTTTGTAATATCTTACCTTTAGTCATTCGATGACAAACGTGATAAATTGTTGATAGCCGTCTAATTGTAGTCATCGGCTTTATTGGAAGATCAATAAAAACCATGACCATGTGGCCATTTCTATTGTACAGTTATTGTACTGCTAATACACAAACACGGCAATAAAACATCATATACTGACGTAAGCTTTTTGCTTGTTTAGTTAAAGAACTTCTGTCGATGTCTATTTATCAATAAAGAAACCAACGGTTTTTCTTGTTTCTTTGTACACATATTAAAGTGTTGGATCTAACCAGCCATTATATATACCTATAATCGTAATTATCCTAGTGTCTATTGGATTGTATATACCCATTTTTATGTTTACGAGGAGGTAAAAATCCGTCATGGATTACATGGATAACTGCCCATGCCGCAACTGTTGCAAGAGAAGCGATGCCGGACTCCTACCGACTAAAAACACGCTTCCGGAAAGCGCCCACCCTTCCAAATGTTGAAGAGGTTGCGGGTACGCTGCCGCATTCCATATTCTATATATCTAGCAATAGTAATCATAGCCCGATGAGGTAAATGTTCACGGAACGATATGGGCATGATGCAATTCCACATCACATGTCCGCCATACATATTCTACGTAGGACAGATCCGTGAGTAGATACGTGAGCGCACGGCGCGGTCGCTATTATGTATACACGATTCGTTGTCCTTGCTATTTTCCTCATCGGTTAGGCATTACGACACTAGCAGCCTCTACAGGCTTCACGTCAAAACCAACTTAGGTATACCTAGTATCTTTACTTGTCTATTAATTCGCTTGGTTATTGCGCAGAGATATAATAACAATATATGTATCAAATGTAGTAGGTAACCTTTAATAAGAAATTGCTTACGTTTTGTTCATATTCATATATCAATACTATCAGTTACTTAAACTAACAAAACTTAAACTAAAGGGAGGGGTCTTCAATAATTTACCCTTAAAACCTGTATCTAAATAAATATTTTTGTATTTGTATTTTGTATTGTATCGACTGACTAGTAATAATAATAATAAACTATTTATTTCGAGAAAATTTTATTCACTGCTGTGGTTCGTTAAGAACGCAGATAGTTTAGAAATACCCAGGATCGTGTTTAAGCTCGAAATTTTGGACCCCAGAAAATCAGAAATACTATTTTAAAACCTACTACCATTAATGGGGACAATACCCATAATTCGGCTCATTCTTACTTATTACCAATAGTCTATGTATATTGTTTTACTTACAGGTACAATGCGAAATTAAATTCGAAATAAAAAAAAACGTAATGACTTTTTTTTTCAGTTTATAATGAGTCATTTACGATTTGATGTTCTGGTATATAGGTACTGGCACAGCGACATTAAAAAAAACGTATGAAACACGATTATACCAATATGTAGGCACCGCTTACCGACCGCCAATTATTTAACGGGCGCAAAATTAAACTTGCCAAGTTTAATAGTAGGCATGGTGCGTGACTCAGCCTGCGACCTTGGCAAAGACAAAGAACACCACTGAACGGGACAAACAGTAATGTAACGACGACAAAAGTATACCTAAACCGGCGTCGAACGTGTCACGAATTACAATTCCAATGAGTAGGCACTGAAGTTTTACGACGGGCATATTTTTATTTGAATACAAAAGCTTTGGATTACTCACGAGCGTAAACTACGCTGAGGTTTTATACACACAATGCACGCAGTCACAGCGTCTTACCAATAAATATTATTAAACAATCTTCCATCTACATACATAACATCACGCTCATAATCCCCGAAGGGGTAGGCAGAGTCAAAGGGGCAGCAAGCCCCATTAACCACATTCGGTAAAAAATAAAACTGGGCTGGGTTAGACTGACAAGTGGCTAGCTCGTCGCCTACACACCCAAAAATTTTCCATTTAACCCAGGCCATTGTCCCATGTTGGTCTGGGACCTAAAAAAGAATCTGTGGCTCTTGCCTGGCATGTCGTAGAAGACGACTGATGGTGTATCGGGTTTTGGGTATGTGATTGTGTAGGGGACATGCTAGCCACTTGTCACCACTTTTTCACAATTTTCCATCTAACCCAGCCCAGTTTTGTTTCTGGCTGAATGTGGTTAGAGGGGCCTGCTGCCTCTTTGACTCTGCCTACACCTTTGGGGATTATGGGCATGATGTTATGTATGTATTATTTACCATGTAGAACAGAACATTGGTGGTATTTTGATTGAATTTGTTAATTTACTTCCCTATTGTATATGTCACCATCCAATTGTTCAAGGGAGAATCGGCGATGCGACGCATTCCTCGCCAGGTTGATTAGTGCTTTTCACGAATAATTTCAGCGTAATAAGATCTTTAAATTCTTGACAAACCTGAATCGGATTTCCTTAAACTTAATACTGAATATTCTACGCTACTCCAGGCCAGGCCAGGTCTACGCCAGGTCTGCAGTTCCGTGTGTTGGGGTATAATGGGAGAGGTATGGGACATGTTCTCAGTTGGCCTGAAATACCTACTCAAAAATGAGTGCCAGCTCTCCTACTATTACTATTTTATATGTCAAAGTGTGTTTGTTAGTTTGTCGTTGTTTTTCTTATCTTCTCACAGAAATATTTAGACAGCCGAAGGGTAACATGGACTTGGGGTTTACCCCGTAAAAATATTTCACTCCCAAAGGAATTATAAACAGCCGAAGCCACATTTTACGTCTAGTAATGACGTGAAGGTATTGCTTTATGTGGTTAGTTGACTGTGTAGAAATAACGAGTTCCCATTAAAACCGGAATTTGCGCGAAAGCAATACATTGGAAATAAATTATTTATTCAATAAATTATGTAATCAGCGGCGTAGTGCGACGCAGTCAACTAAAAGGCTAGCAAGGTGTAGGCTTGTCTAGCTCCGCACTTGCAAATAAACGATGTGTGAATTATAGAAATAAACGGGTAACACGATTCTTTTATAAAAAAGATAAAATAAAATAATTGTTTTCCTCCAATATGTTTTCACAAGACTGGGTGGGTACCTCTGGGGCACACTCCCTATGGGAGCGTGACACTTTCATAATAAATCCAATGTATTTTTACATGTAAATAAACATTCCTTTGTTAATAATGTGTTAGACTTAATCATCAATAAGTCAATTTTGTCAATGTTTAAGCTTCATTTCACTTGTTGAATTGTGTTGGTATCAAAACCATACTCATTTAAGAGGTAAAACATCATCACAAAGTGATAGGTCACAATGGATTGACTAAATCAATTTAATTGAATCTAAACAGATAACTTGCAATTATAAATCTGGCGACCTATCCATTTTAAAACATGGCAAATTGATTTCACGGCTCAGCTGTGGCCATAATAGTTTGGCTAGGGTCTCTTCAGTATCGTCCCCGGAGAAGCCGACTGCAGGTGTTACACCCGGTCCGTCAGGATAGGGTACACAGCTGTCTATGTGGTCGTGAAACACCACCCTAGATGTTCTGGGGGAGAATACCACTCCCTCGAGATGGGCCGCCAGGCGGCAGCGCGCGCTGCGTAGACTTTACGAGATGAATCCCGACAGTGGGGATCCCGTTGGTTTTGCGTTAGCGCCCGAAGAACGACAGCCTTGAGGTTTAGTCGGTAGGGTCTCCGGAGTTTGCTACCGGTTTCGAGCCCGACTCACCCTTATGGGTCCACCCAGGATTCTATTTGGATGGTGCGTAAATGCATTCCTCAAGTAAAAAAATAAATAAAAAAAAGGGTCTCTTCAGTATAACATTTTTTAAATAACGTGGTCCTTAAATATTGGATAAAAAAGCAATCATAATTTCAGAGAAAACATTATGTCACATAATTGCTCTCAACTCGTATATGGTTAAGGTATTTTATTTATGTGCTTGCAATATCAATAAATAAAATATGTTACGGGTTATAGAATATCTTTTGATTAAACAAAATAAAACTACTGACAGTCGTACACTGCAACTTTGTAATAGTCGAGCTTTAGTCTATCAATGACGACCTGACAAGCAAACTATGTCACAGGAAAGCAAGTTTGCCGTCTATGAAACTAAACAAAACTATATTTACGCCATTCCCTAGCTGGGTAGACAGAAGCATCGAGCGCCATAACGCACGGTCCTTACACACCTCACTACCTTCTTTGGCACTCATACATAAACATAACTCTTTTTATACACGGTCTATGAACTCCGAGATTAATAGTTTGCAGCGCTAGTGGATGCTAGACAAGGGACCTAATACAATATGGTTTGTGTAATTGCAAATGGCTGCACATTACTCGCGTTACATAAGCCGGTTGACATTGCCGGCGTTGCGTGATTTTCCTACCCACCGGCGCAGCCAAGCCTGATTGCTCGTCACGACTGGCACACATATGAGAGTGTTTGCTCTCGAGAACAAATGGTGCTAAGCATAGGTCTCCACTTATGACTGGGTCCGTTTGAAAGGTATTCTTTGATGGCACAATAGCTGAAAAAAGTTGAATGCAACTTGGTTTGTTAATTACGTGGTTGGTGCAATGTGTGACTAATCCTATCTTGCTTAGAATATTTAAAGATATAACTGCATGGGAACTAATTAGAAGCCAAAAAAATTTCTTCATGAGTTCCAAAAATATACGTTAATTTATGTCTTAGTGATTAGCAGATGTTTGTGCATACACAGTTAAATGCGGGGCCTGCTGCCCCTTTGACTCTGCCTACCCCTTCGGGGATTATGGGCGTGATGTTATGTATGTATGTACAATTTGTTTAAAGTTTACCTTTCAATCAGCAATCTGATCAGAAAGAATGGTGCTATCTATTGTCATCAGATGTCACTAGATAACATAATAAGTGAATGTCAGTACATCAATTGCTGTAGTTAAACGGGACACAGTGACATATTAAAAAGATCATCAATATACTTACCAAAAGATTACCGACGACCTATTGACGCAATCAAAATCTACACAGATGAGTGATCAAAAATCATCCCCATTCTTTGTACAAAGATTTAAAACGACGTCGAAGTTTTGTGTGCTGCAGAATTAAGAGGTGATTTGGGAGAAGCTAATACCAATTAGTGTGCCATGATAAAACATTGAATGATCAGGTAACAAAAGCAGAGCGGTACGTTAGCGCGAACAATGCGCGCGCATGAGCGCAGGGCGTGCGCGGCGCAGCCGCAAATCGCATTGTTTCCATCACTTTCCAGCGGGCGTCAAGGCTGCGTCCGCGCACGCGTGCACCAAAGTCATTGCCAAGGTCGACACGATAACGCATTCGACACGACGTGTTTAATTGCATTCCATCGATATCGGCGCGTTGCATCATCGCAACGTGATCTTGGTGAAATGCGCCTCTTATCGCCTCGTGCGGTGCCTTTTCGCGCCACGTCTGATGTCGAAAAGACCGTTAACTGACTAATCATGTATTCTGATTTCTGGTGCCTCATACTTTATGTACACAATAAAACAACTGAATTTGTGTTCACTATTATAGTTCTAATAGATGTAATTATGTGATTACATAAGCAAATTGGGAAGACCATTCCATAATATTTCAGAAGAAATAAATATACCAAATTTGTTGATCATCATGGAAATGAAGATGGTCTAATAATTTTACGTTAGGAAATATTCCGAACTGACATGAAAAGTTTAAATATTAGAAAATCTCACTTATTAGCTTTTAAGACTGGCGTGGGCAGTTCCGTCCAGCGCCTGCGTGTCGGTCATGCAATTGTTCCGCCGGTATGGTAAACACGATCAGATGATTGGCAAGGACATTATTCTCGAACGTCGACATAACTAATTCGGAATTTACTCGCTCCACTGCCTGGCTTCTAACTTCCTCGAAGTGATATAGCCTGCGACGAATACAAAAGATACATATATAGCTAGTCGCACCTTTGCCTGATAGGAGTAGGCCTAGGGGCAAGGCTAGCGAACCGTGGCGTAGATAAATAAATAAATATTAGACTACATCACATACATTCAGATCGATTATCCGAAGTAAGTAGCTTAAGCACTTGTGTTACGGATATCAGAATCAACAGTGGGATTATAAATATATAGGTACTTAAACATTGGATATTAATACCCTGGCATAGAACAAACACAGGTACTCCTCATTCGCATGTTTTTCTGGGTAGGGGTCGAACTCACAACACTGGGCGCATGGGCGGTAGGGTCACTACCGAATGCGCCATCGAGCCAGTCAAAACATAAATATAAAATAAAAATTTGGGCAGACTTTCTTTGGGCTCACAAATGTAACAAAAATCATTGATATTAAACATTAATGACAACTGAATCGTTAGCACTTAAGAAACCAAAAAAAAACATAACTTTGGCAGAGCTGTTCAAAAGTGTTCGTCAGCCCTGCCCTATGGCATTTTTCTTCTTAGGGTCAATACGATATAAATAACCTACGTATTCATAAATACATTTATTGACGGAAAAAGTATACGTAGCACATGATTTTAGAGCATGGAGCCACTTGTACCACTTTAGACAAAGCACAAGTAATTTGTCTAAAGTAGTATAATATTGTAGCCGTGTATGTACAGAAATTGTTTCTAGAATCATCGACGAGCACGTGTAAGCGCTGAGAAATGCAATGTGTAAAATCGACACCAAAACAAATTTGTAACTGTAGTGTATTCTTTTCTGTGCCCTGTGGGTATGTCTACGTGATACATTATGCTAATGATTATAAACATGGCGTTTCCTAATCATATTTCAGTTATCATCACCGACATTCCGCCGTGTCCGTGATAAACGGAAAAAATAAAATTCATCACTTACACATTCATTATATCCGTCCGGTCGCTTGTTAAGTTGCATATGCTATATTATCGCAACATGCTTTATACTTAGTAAATTTAATGTATTTACAATGTATTGTACCGACCGTTAAAGCAATTACGGCGTGATTGTTATGTCAATGTCACCTTCGTTGAGCGGTTATGTCACCGAACGCATTCCAATCCTTTGGTAACGTTGGACACGGGCTTATCAGGTGCATGCCACTGGCAAGGCACACAGTATACTGCATATTCGCATTCCTCTATGCCTGTGGTGTGCTTGCATATTGGAAATGTTTACATACAGTATGTAATTACATGACACCGAGATTGAGAGAACTAAGTCCAGAATTATATTATCATGATATTTTATCACTGCAAATAGTGTAGGTAATCAATATTAAGACAAACATAACTAACTTGGTGTATGAGTTTTTCAGTATTGCATATCTATTCTATCTAATGCTTTCCTGTACAGCTTGTACGATTAAGTATACCTGTGATCGACTACCTCGTTGGACTAGTGGCAGCATGCGCCGCCGAAGGACCAATAGGTCCCAGGTTCAATTCCCGGGTCGGGCCAAAACATTTGTGGCTGGGTATTTCTATATTGAAATTACTCAGTAACAGCCCGGAGTCAGGAAGTTGGCGGTTTAATCACCCCCGTGCCACCGAGGCACGTTAATTCGTTGGTCCTGCGCCTGACCTATCTCCGCTAAAGCCGAATTGCCGTCTCACCGGACTATGAGAGTGAAAGAGCTGCGAGTGCACCTGTGTTTGCGCACACACTTGTGCGCTATAATATTTCCTGCGCAGTTGGCTGATTCTCATTGAGAGTGGTCGCCGTGACCGCCATCGGTTAGGAGGGACATTATTATGTGTTCTCTTGCTACCCTGCCGGATAATACTCAGACCAAGGTGAGCAATGACTTGGTGTCTACAAACTGATTGCGCAGGTTTGCTTGCTACTCATGGAATAACAACGGAAACACAATGCAAAGTTCGGCACAAGTTTTGCAGAAGCCGCGCAAACTCGCTAACAAATACAAAAGCGTGTTTGACCAAAATTAACTTCCTTTTTTGCAACTTCTTAAAACTCTGAAAGCGTGCTTCGTGCAATTTCGTCGACATAAAAGTTGAGCCGCTTTTGTAAGAATATAAAAATAAATAATGTTTTCGACACATAAGCAACAAATAAAGTAAATAATTGAACTACTACAGATTGATAAAATAAAGACGGCGTCGGTTTGCCCCCTTAGCATGAACAAGGCAAGGTAGGATTGTCCTTGATGTGACATTTTAGGAAATGTGAGTGCGAAAGTAATTGGTACAACTAAGTATTGTATGGTATAAGTGATCGCAGGAGATACAACTAAAATCTGTCAACAATCATACAACCTGGTTGATGGTATACATTATTGCCTATGGATGGACATGTCTAACCCAAGAGGGATACCAAAGAAAAATTCAACAGAGAGCGTAACAATTTATTTGGTCATTTTACATGTATTTATCTTTTATATTTTTGTCGCTCAACATATTAATTGTCAACTACGTGAGTATAATCATTTAAATATATTTACCGTTAATTAAATTCCGTCGAAGTAGAAGTAATTTACAAGTATTTTCAAGTATTCACTTACGATACAATTGTTTATGTCTTTGAAGTCGCCTGCATACATTTTCGGATCCATGAATAGTCTCGAAGACCAGCCATGCATAACTAAAGAGATCGGATAGTGACGTGAGCCTGCCAAATACCTCCATCCGATCAATGTCAACAGCGTCATTTGATGAATAAAAAAGCGGCCAAGTGCGAGTGGTTCCGCACTAAAGACCAGAATAAGATATATTAAGCATCAAAAGTCCTATGGGAACTTCTTAAATGTTAACGTTAAACAAAAAACAATGACCACAGTTGATTGTCGAAAAACAATCAATACAAACTCTGCCAGATTTCCACCCCAATTAAAAACAGAATGTTTAGTGAGTATATAATCATTTAAGTAGTATATACATAGGTAGTTAGTAAAAATAGCCGTTAATTTCACAGGTGGTTCAAAGATGCCGTTCATTATTTCGACACGGAACCATAATAGCCTATAGTTAAAATCGAAACCAAAAGTCACGCGGCGGCCGCTATCGGGCGCGTGAGCAGCCTACAGATGGCTCTACGTGTCATCTCGGAAGTGGCCAGGAGCGTGGAAGTGCTGTGCCCGTGAGTTGGTTACAGTAACCATCGCTCGGGCGTCGTTTGCGCAACGTTCCGATA
The DNA here is from genome assembly GCA_951394215.1 of Glyphodes perspectalis. NCBI lineage: Eukaryota > Metazoa > Arthropoda > Insecta > Lepidoptera > Crambidae > Glyphodes > Glyphodes perspectalis. The sequence continues at coordinate 585,288 of OX596211.1, read as the reverse complement.
TCGTCTCGTGAATATGTAATGCAATTAATGACGCCTTTAGCATTTGCGCGACGTGTGGCGTTCAGGGCTGTCTGTGCAGATATGAACGCGAGTTAACTACTTGAAGGGGTTTAGATTAATGTGTCACTTAAGAGTCATCATCATCTTCCTAGCGTTATGTCCCGTGTTCAGACGGGGTTCACTTAGACCATGATCCAGGATATAGCGAGTCTGGTAATTACATTGAAGCGACTGCCGATCTGACCTTCCTAACCCTAAGATAGGGGAACCAGACTATTTTTGGATCATGATTACAAATCCAAAGTTGTTTGAATTTGCAGGTTTCATCATGTTATTCTTCACCGTCGAGCTAGTGGTTTAAATACGTACATAGATTTGAAAAATCCAGAGGTACGTGCCCGGGTCTGAACCCGCACTCCTCGGTTAAGAGGTGCGTGTCCTTAACATTGAGCTACCACCGCTTATAATTAAATTTTTGGATTTAACTTATTTAAATAGTTTAACTCCCGGTCGTAACCGCGAAGGTATCATGGAATTTTATACAAACTGTTAGGCACTGATCTCTTGTACGAGTATACCTGCATGTCTCCAACATATCCGACACAGGAACACGTTCAAATGTTTTATACATGTAAGTATACATTATTTTCCTATGTCGGTCTAGAACTTAAAAATAATGTGCCAGTGTGTTTGTTGCCTAGCATGTCGTAAAAGGCGACTAATGTAATATCGGGTTTTAGGTATGTGATTGTGAAGGCGACAAGCTAGCCACTTGTCACTACTTTTTCACAATTTTCTTTTCCATCAAACCCAGCCCGGTTTTATTTTTGGCTGAATGTGGTTAAAACGGCCTGCTACCCCTTTAACTCTGCCTACCTACCCCTTCGGGGATTATAGGCGTGACGTTATGTATGTATCTATGTAAATTACCTTCCTGTTACTAAAGCTATGCTAAATGCGAAAAACTATTTTTTTTCTCGCACACTTAACCGGAGTTAAGTATCGTAGCCATGGTATCACAGGAAATTGATTTCTCGCAAAATATAAGGATGAACTTAGCATCCTTCAATAAAATGAAAGTAGTGTTCATTTGTTTTATGCTCAGCAGCTAATCATACGCGGTATTGACTTTGTGTTTGCCATTAACAAAAGACAGCAACCCTAATGCCACTATAGGAAATGATCCGGAGGTAATTGTTAGCGAACGCGCCGGAATTTAAACGGCGTTTTAAATAAATAAGGTAATTTCGAAAGATATCACTCGTCTACCGATGAAACGGATGAACGAATTGTCAGTCTGGCAATAACATCTAGTTATAGAACTTGAACTGAGAGTGAACTATGAAAAAAAATTAATCAAAATCAACGATCGGGCTTACCTATTTTGCTTATGTGTCATGGAGACAGCAAAATATTATGGACCATAAGATTTTTGGCAATTTGTGAATTCAACATGTAAGTTACTAGCTTAATAACGATTGTATCGTATATTTATTAAATGCCTTACGCTCGATACGCCTGAAAGCTGTTCCTTATTGCTAACGCCTGAATTAAACTTTAAGGTTTTAACATTAAATATTAGAAGCATCCAACACAACTATGATGAACTACTTATCACCCTTAGGAGGTTCAATACTGACTTTGATATAATAGTCCTAACAGAGTGTTGGCTCAATGAAGGTTCCCTAATCCCTAATGACTTGATCGTGGCGGTGTTTGTAGTCTGACTGTACTAGAGTTTTACAGCCGCCAGTGATATGCTGAATAGTTTCGGGGGCGCTGTTGCAGTGTCGACAGGCGTCGGTTGGTAATTCTTTTGTTATATGCTTGCGGTAATTCCTAGTTGCTATCACTTGGTCTTGTATGGCCATCATAAAAGCTTCCGTTTCAGGAAAGAGTTCGCCCCTCTTCAGCCGCGTTCGACGCGTCTATGTCGACATGAAGTTGGCTTAAGTCGGCTCTATGTCTTCCGTGAAGAGACTTTTGAGACCATTCGGCAATTTTCTTTTGGTTGTCTGTAACTGTTTCATTGGTTTGTATGTTCGCATCGTTAAGGTTGAGTGGTGTGAGCTTTTTGTCAATTTCAATTGCACATTTATGTAGTGATGATGTGTTAGCCTTGCTGTGAAAATATTGTCTGAGATTGGTGATTTGCCTGTTATGTAGGTTGTTGATATCTATGAAACCTCTTCCTCCTTCTTTACGGGGTAATGTCATTCTTTGTGTGCATGATTTTGGGTGATGTTTCCTGTGCTTTGTCATATGAGTGTTTATGATGCGTTGTAGTGCTTTTAAATCTGCCTGTGACCATGATATAATGCCGAATGAGTAGGTCAGAGTTGGGATTGCGTAAGTGTTAACTGCTTTGGTCATGTTTTTAGAATTGAGGTGTGTTCTTAAAATCTGCTTTAACCTGTGTTTGAACTTTGAAATTAACTCAGCTTTTGTGTGTTTCTGATGTATATGTTTGGATTGCTGGAAGCCCAGGTATTTATATGTTGATTCTTCATCCATTGGCTTAATAATTTCTCCTGTATGGAGTGTGTAAGTATTATTTTGTAGCTTGCTCTTTTCTATAGAATTAATTTTACATTTTATTATCATTATATATTTGCAGATCTTTCTTACAGATTGGTTGAACTTTACTTGATATAGCTAGGTAATATACAACTTAAAAGGTTGTGAAAACGTCTCCGTATTCGCCACTTGGTTAAGTTATCCTGGCAATATAGGGAATCTCTAGTCCCCAAGCATTGATTTATTTACTTTCGGCGCGTTACCAGTTTCAGAGGTCAAAACTCTCTTAGCCGTGGAATAATTTAACATTTTGCACTAATAATAACCAAGTTGCTCAGGTCTAATACCTGATGAGGGGTTAGGCCAGTCTAAATGTAATCTGGCACGTTTATTCCTTTCGATTTCGACGCCCCTGTATTCGTCATTAGGCGCTGATAGTACTCGGGATATCCTGGTCTGGTAACAAATAATCTGCGTGCATTATCTTACACGTTATTTATATGCATTTCCGATGGGTTCATCCTCGATAACGACACAACAATGCAGGGAGTCCCGCCGACTCACGCGCCGCTTGCGGCACACTTTTGGACTGGGTACAACGATGACAAAGTTGATACCAGGTGGGAAAACCTTTCAACACATTCTGAGGCGTCGGTTTGTTGAACTTCCTTATTCTGTAATTAGTTGACATTGTCGCACTTCCCTGCTTTGTTTAGTATGTGTGTAGATATATGTTACAGGCGAAACTTGACCGGGTAAAATAACTTTTGAGTGGCGAAGTCTGTCAAAAAGTACTTATGACCGCATGATAAATGTCTTTTGACTGAAATATGGCATTGCACGAGTTGCATTCGGTGGAGAATAGGTCCTACTATAAACCTGCCAAGACGGGCAAGCGGGTTAAAAACTACTATGCAGCCTGCGAAAAAAATCTATTGGATTTGTCTTATGAAAGAAAAAGGTCACGGGGAACATACTCGGAAAGAGGCTATTGTTGACTGTCAACCGCTTGCTTTTCCAATGTGTAAAGAACTTCTATCACACAGTGGACAGGCTTGCTTGCAAATAAGGGCTTATCAATGGAGCACTAAACCATAGTCAAGGGTAAGAAGTTTTATGACCGGCTCTAACCGTTTGCCGCTATGAGAAGTCATCAAAGCAACATAACAATAAGAGGGTGCAGATTAGTTGCCGTCATCAGAGTAAGGTGTACTAAGTTCGCGTCTTGAAGTGTCCAATATCGTCGTTCTTTGTATCCTCTCTCGACTAACTCAGAGTACACAAAACTCTTATTATAGTTCCAGCAGAGCACAAATCCTACTGATCTTACTAACGTTATAAACGCGAAAGTTTGTACGGATGGATGTGTGGAATAGATTTAACACATCCATCCATACAAACCATACAAAGTGGTGAATGATTTAATGAAAATTTGCAATGATATTCGCTCATACATCCGAAATTCCGTATAGTTCCCGAGAGAAAACGGTATAAGAGTTATATTTTGTATAAAGTCACGTGACACAGGCGATAAGTACCCATATATCTGCCGGTTCGTGTTACCATATCTATTTTTTTTATTAAACATTATTCATTTCCCTCTGAATCTGATTATATACGGACGATGTCGCGGGCAGCAGCTAGCCGGCTACAATGCGGGCCTGGCCGCCTGCAGCGCCGCACCGGCGTGGCCCACCGCCCGCTACGTGAACACATTACAAACTGTATATTGATATTCGCGTCGCCGCCGTAGCGATAGATTATCATTGTAAATTTCGCGGACGAAGCAGACGGGACGATGCCCATGGATCAGGCGAGCTTATACATTTATTTTATCTAGTTTAACGAGATAACCCTAATATGACGTAAAGTCGTGAAATATTGACGGGCCCGTTTGGTTGAGTGGTCAGAAATCCTGACCATAAAACCGAGGCGCGCGGGTTCGAACCCGCTAGGGGAAAATGTTTCGTGTGTTGAACATGGAAATTTGTATTCGAGTCATGGATGTTTAAAAAAGGTATTTAAGTATGTCTATCCGTTCAGCTTTCAAGCATTCACGCTTAGTTTGGAACTAGGGAATTGGTGTGTCAGTCTGGAGAATGTATGTTTATCATTATTTATTTATTATTCCATCGGATTTATCAGGCGAGTAAAATTGCTCGTTATCAGCATTTGTCCAAATCAATTCAGGTTAGTTCTGGAGTCATAAGTATAACGGCATTAGTAAGTTATTGTGATAGCAAAAGTAAACTGGAAAATACTAATTTATCTATTTAATCTGAGCATTATTTAGGTTTTCCCTGCGGTATATCAGATAAAAACCGTCCGTCTCGATAGCGGAGAACCCATTATAATCAGCCCAAGGAATCCAACTATTTGCCTTAATGTTTAGTCACCACCGTGTAAGTTGCTTCTAGAGCCGTTTCCAAGGTGAACGAAGTTGCCTCACTCCTGTGATGGACACGTGATGCTGGTGATTCCCAGAGGTATACTTCGCTAAGTCATTTTAACTTAGATGGTAAAGTATTTTTATTTTTAATGGATCCAATTGGATTTTGGCGCTGTGGGTCTTAGGGTATTTTGTCAAACGTCCTAAGAGAATAGTGAGATACATAACTAGGCACAGTGATAGTTACCTCAGAGAGAATGACGTGCGATCCGTAAAAAACAAAATGTAACATACACCCGCAATCCCTTAAGTGGTAGGCAGAGGCAGCAAACCTCTTTCACCACCTGTGGCCAAAAATTCAACTGGGATAGAAAAATTGTGACAGATGGCTAACTAGACACCTCCACAATCACATATTCAACACCCTGTATACCATTAGTCGCCATTACGGCATGTTACAGGATAAAATGTAACAAGTCAAAGTCAAAGTCAAAATATTCTTTATGTATACAGGTTTCAAAGAAACACTTATAAATCGTCAAATACAGATAAAGAAACATGATTCTACCACCGGTACGGAATGTTGCATCTACCGAGAAGAGACCGGCAAGAAACTCGGTAGTTACTCTTGGTTTCCATGGTTTAACAAATATTATGGTATTCCCTGTGGAAGACAACCCAGCGTCCCGTCTGCACCAGCCCATTGCGAATGTAAAGCGAGGAGCGACGTGTCCCCGGCTCCGGCGCTCCGGCGATGGAATAACAATTTCGCGGCCGAACGTGAGCCACATACCGCCCCGCGGCTCAGCCCGCGCCGCAAGGTTGTACCCGCGACGAATAAATTGCTCTGTCCGTCCGTCTCACAACTTCAACATACAACAACAACACTTGGTTTCTTTCTCATTCTGTCTTCTGTTTCTTTGTGGTCTCATAAGGGTTCCACACATCCATATCATCATGCCCGCAATCTCCGAGGCGTAAGCAGAGTTAAAGGGGCAGCAAACCCCTTTAACCAAATATAGGCAAAATAAAAATTTATGGGTTAGATGGGAAATTGTGAAAAATAACTGGCTACCTCGCCTATATAATCACATACACCATTAGTCACTGTTAACTGATTTTGGGCAGGAACAAAGAAAAGAGGGACAAACAAGAAAAGATAAAATAAAAAAAGAAATGGCCAGATCGCACATTACTTGGAAATTGGCCATTCCGTCTTAACATCCGCAAAGTTCACAGATTTATTGAATTTTTGTTGGTTTACCCTATCTTATGTATCGAACATCCGGATATTGAGAAAATAGCAAAAACTCCAAAGATAATAGGCAAGGTGACTAAAAAATTCTGTTTAGTCCTTCAGTTAGACTATAAAAAAATATTGTACATGTATTTTTTTATTTATTTGTCAAACAAACATTGGCGAAGATACAATACATTCAAGTTGCCCGTGACACTTTTGTACAATTTTTACTAAATAGTGACGTCGCAATTCCCTACTCCAAAACTTTGATGTTCTTTATCTTTGTGATGTTTTGGTAATTTGATAAAGCGAAAAATATGTGTCTAGTATTTTTGTATAATCTAACTGACGGACTAAATAGAATTATAGTTTCTTAATGCAGTCATCATCCCTATTAATGTAATAGTTTAATATTACGAGTCATTGAACGTCGATCATTCAACTGTTGCATAAAATGCATGTAAAAAAATCATGACTCCACACGGAAAACATATAAACATTTAACTACCTATTGTAGGTTATGAAAGAAAATATCGATTCCAGTTCACATAGTCGATTGTAATAAAAATGCAAGTGGCAGCACTGTCGCCACACTTATCAAGAAAGGTAATGTTTATTTATTTACGAACGCGCGTCGTGAAAGTAAAGCGTGAATCGCTCATGGTCATAAATCTGCATAATAACTGTTTAGTCTCGGCACTGAACTTGATTTGCTTTCCTTATCAACCCGGTACACGTGTGTTGGTGTTCAAAGTCAAAGTCACATCACAGCGTAACTATTTTAAACTGAAATCATTGATCATAAATATGTAACTAGAGGACGCGACGTCGTGACGACACTAAACGTTATAATAGCACAAACGCGATCATTGCTTTTGACGTATACCCGCAACAACCAAAAGCGAATAATATAATTTTACAAGTTCAAATACTTATTCATAGGCAAAGCAAATCCAAAAAGGGGCCAAGTGCGAGCCGGACTCGCACACGAAGAGTTACGTACCATGATCTTTAAAACGGCAAAAAAAATATGTCTGTTGTATGAGAGCAACATTAAATAATCATTTTATTCTATTTTTTGTTGTAGCGGCAATATAAATACATCATCTGTGAAAATTTCAACTGTCTAACTATCACGGTTCATGAGATACAACCTGGTGAAAGACGGACGGACGGATAGCGGAATCTTAGTAAAAGGGTCCCGTTTTACCCTTTGGGTAGGTAAGTAACCCTAAAAGCGGAGGATTTAATAAGAATGTGATTCTTTATAAAGCATATGTAAAGTAACTACGTGATAAGCAATTTTATATATTAAAAACACCTGATAGTGACAATGTAGAAGATGAAGATGTATGTAGAAGCTAACGGGAAATCCCAACAGCCAGACGGTTAATATTGTGTATGCAGAATGACGTGACTTTTAATTTGAAAACAGTGTCGATCGTTTGCACGACGTTGCGCGCTGTGTATCGAAGAAGCAAGTGCTGCAGACACATTGGCAAGGCAAGCGTGAAAACGAAGGAAGAAGCTTGCATTCAAATCAACCTACATGATAGAATCATTGAATGCCGATGTGCATCGTATGCATCGGGCATACGTTATTGGAGTCCATCGGAGGTGTTGCAATACAGTTTGCAAGCTAGATTAGCATTAGGACGTAATAGACTTGTTGAGTGGAGCCTTTTTTGGTTTCCAGGTTTTCTTTATGTCTCTTTCATTATTTTCGGTTAATTCAATGATTTGGATAAACTTCAAAGCATACAACATTTTGGACAGCGCTACCTGTGTGGCATTAATTACAAAGTTTTGCAATGGAACTACAATTAAACGAATAAGCACTTTGAAAGTATGAAGTAAGGTTTATATTATATTATATTTTACTAGCTGACCCGGCAAACTTCGTTCCGCCTAACAGTCAATGACACATAATCGGGTTAAATAAATTGAGATGTAAGCTATCCTATCTTTCGAGTTGGATGAAACTGCACACGGTGTGCAGCAGTGTGGTGGACAAACAACGTGACGCGTAATTAATATATATTAAGATATATAATTAATAAACGTATGTCACCAAGATGTCGGCCGTGAAAAGTAAGTGCTTAACGCCTGTGAAGCTTTTTATGAAACCGATCCATCAGCTCACTCATCGATCATGACTATTGAGGAAAGCTATTACCAAATGCTGTTCCATTAAAAAAACACCGAAATGAGATGGAACTACCAAGGCCAAATAAAATATGTTATTGGCTTCGATAATTTGCAGGCAAATATGTTGATTCCAGAATGCTTAACATCGTATCGGCACGGCATACAGCGTCACCATTTAGTTAACATGACAAGCTCGATGGCGCATTCGGTAGTGACCCTGCCCCATGCGCCAAGAGTTGTGGGTTCGATCCCCACCCAGACAAACATTCGTATGATGAATACTTGTGTTTGTTCTGTGTCTGGGTGTAAATATCCAATATTTAATTAAGTATATATTTGTAATACCACTATTGATTCTGATGTCCGTAACACAAGTGCTTAAGCTTCTTACCTCGGAGTCAGATCAATGTATGTGATGTAGTCTGATATATTTATATTTATAGTCTTATATATCCTTCTGTAGTCTAACAAACAATTTGCTGTTTAAAGATTAAGCTGAAAGATGGTAATCCGATCTGTTCATATTGCGAAGGTCATGTTAATTTGGGAGAATATTCATTCAGTGTGAATCCAGTTTATTAGCCAGGTTGTAAACTTTGCACTTCAATTTGTTGTCTGGATACGCCCACCTGACAACGTCATTCATCGCTAACAATATTTTCAAAATAGGTGATTCACAAAGCAACCAATATAACTCACATGTCATAAATTTAGCAAACGCATTTTAGATTATTGCAAGTTAAAATAGAATATGACGTGTTTACATACATACCACCTCGCCCGCTATCCCCTACGGTTAAGCACAGTCTTAGGAGCACTAAAGGTCCAAGCATTTAGCCAAAAAATAAAGTTAAGTTATGTTAGTTGAAAAATTCTGAAAAAGTAGCTCATGTGGCTAGCTCGTCGCCTACATAATCACAATCCCAATACGCCATTAGTCGCCGACGACTAGGCAAGAAACACAGTAGGTAAATTCTGTTTAATATTTCAACTAGTGTAACAACTTATTTTATTTAAAGAAAATCACGCGAAAATGTTTTATTTTTCCTTTTGCTATAAAATCTTTCGACAAGTAAAACTCGAGTTAGCATTAGAGTTTTAACCACCTTTGTAAAATAAAAGAACGTAAACTTTATTTCCCGTGAATAATTTCAAAGGCTTATACTATTTTCAGAAGTGGAAACAAAAGTACTGCCGACGGTTTTAAATAACAACGGCAAAGAAGCCATGTAAATACTTTTGCTCTCTTTCTCAGAGTTTATTTAACGCTAATAACGACCACTAAGTACTTTATACCAGTGATGGCGAACCTTTGGCATGCCATAGGTGACACGTAATACAAATAGTTGGACACTCATTTTCTTTGAGACAACGAATTTATCAACAACGATTGACAATAACACTTATTTAAATCGCTCGCTGGCACGTGAAGGATGAATTAAATTAAATTTTCAGATATTTTGGCACGTCTGTTTAAAAAGGTTCACCATCCCTGCTCTATACGGTCCTGCGAAGTAAACGACAAAATGGCCATAAATAATAGTTGGTGGTATAGCGCATTGCGAGGTATTGGGAGGAGGCATCTCAGTTCTAAATCTAAGGCGCAAAGTCTATCCAACTGAATGTCCTGAGTCGCAAGCGCTGCGGAGAAAAACGCTACTAGACGTAAGTGCTACCCTCTTATAATGATGTAAAATAGTATCTCGTGTTAGGATAGTGAGCACAGAATGTTTCTTACGCTATACATTACCTAATTATATGGAAATTATTGGTTATTGAATAAAAGTAATAATGTTTAGTACTTGTTATGTTATATCAACTCAACAAAATGTACCACAGACTACAGAAATCCGAACGGGCAGGACATATTAAAAAAGGAAGCACAAACATAGACAGTAAGGAATCAATGATGCCTTACAATAATTATTATACATTGTCTATTTTAATTATTGCCAAAAGAAATAAAGCAATATCATCATCTTCCTAGCGTGTCCTGTGTTTAGACGGGGTCCGCTTAGACCATGATCCAGGATTTAGCGAGTCTGGTAATTACATTGAAGCGACTGCCGGCCTGACCTTCGTAACCCCAAGATAGGGGAACCAGACAATTTTTGGATCATCATTAAAATTCAAAGTTGTTTGAATTTGCAGGTTTTATCACGATGTTTTCCTTCACCGTCGAGCTAGTGGTATAAATACGTACATAGATTTGAAAAATCCAGAGGTACATGCCCGGGTTTGGACCCGCACTCCTCGGTTAAGAAGCGTGTGTCCTTACCATTGAGCTACCACCGCTCCTATAATAGAAATAAAGCAATATACCTATGTATAAACACCGAAACTTCGCCATCCAAAAAAAGCACCGCAGTAACAATACAGTTACATTAGTATGTGCCGAAGCCGCACAAACTGCTCAGTCTTGAAAACTCTCGGTGGCAAACGAAAAACTCAAGACTCGGCCGGAATATGAAAATAGCATCTCGTCACGTGATAAGCACTTCTGAAGCCACTCACGTTGATTGTTTCCAATTTGTTCGTCCAGCGAGCGCACGTGAGCGCCGGACGTGACTCGGAGGGAGTCGAGGAGAAACTCTCCCTCCGAACCGATAGCTGGGTTGCCCAAGCGACTTAGAAAAAAATGTACAAATCTTACAAATTATTCTCGTTGATATTGTTCTTAAACAGAAAATTATTTAAATTCAATTACATTAAATTAGTTTGTGTTTTTTTACACAGATATATTTCAAAGCGCAAATGTGAAAATAGCCCGAGGTTATAATCCTACTTGTATTATAAACGCAAAAGTTTGTATAAGTGTTTGTTATTCTTTTACTCAAAAAATAATGATTTAATGTTAATGAAATTTTAGAATAATATATCATTCATCATTAGGAAGAGAAATATCTATATTTATGTAGGTCTTACAAAAGCACTTATGAATATGTAATTATAATACGTAAGTGATTTGACCGCCATTACTAATGTATGCTTCGCACCCAAGGGGTGTTGATTGAACCCCTAGATTCTTAAAATCTAAGTGCATACCACTAGCTCGGTGGTGAAGGTGCACATTTAACTATCATAAGCACAATAGGTATATGACCATGATATAGTATACTACAATATGTAATAACCAGACAGGCTTAATCTAAGATCTTCGTCTAACTGAGCCCCGTTTAGAAACGCGACACAACACGCGAGAAGATGACGATGTAAAGAAACGCAAGAAACACAAAGAAACTCCTTAAAACATATCCCATTTATTACTGAAAGTGCAAGAGACGTGTTGGTGCGGCAACGCGGCGGAGTAGACGCGAAACCAAAAACATTAAAGTTTTATTTAGGCGTCCGTGCCCGTGCGTAATCCATAAATAGAATAAAGCGAACGTGACCAGCGGAAACCCCGTGCCTATGGGTAGAGCCTCGCCTCGCCAATTATATTTGCAGTCGACATACGTAGAAGTGCATTTTTATGGCCCAAGCAGACAAACGACTAGATGGTCCCTTCATGGAAAGCAAATGCAGTCTCTTATCGTTTCTGATATTCGGTAGTATAATCCCCGCAGATTGCTAATGCGCCTGGCCGCCATATTGGTGACGTAATCGTGACGTATCGAACACTCAGAATCGTTCGCAAAACTGACCAGCAAGTATTGCTGGTGACGTCATGTGGGTGTTAATTAGACAAGGTTCCAGCGCGTTAGCAATCTGCGGGGATTTTACAGGTATTTAAGTCTGATATTTGTTATCATCACACAGAAAGCCATTAGGTCAATGTTTGAACAAATGTTACGCACATTTAAGCATATAAATCCAATACAATAGACTAATGCCGATGTTGGTCAGGGACTTAAAAAGAATGTGCCAGTCTGTTTCTTGCCTAGCATGTCGTAAAAGGCGACTAATGGTCTATGGGGTTTTGGGTATGTGATGATGTAGGCGATGAGCTAGCCACTTGTCACTACTTTTTCACAATATTCCATCTAACCCAGCCCAGTTTTGTTTTTAGCTGAATGTGGTTAAAGGGGCCTGCTGCCCCTTTGACTCTGCCTACCTCTTCGGGGATTATGGGTGTGATGCTATGCTATGTACAATAGACCAAATCGCGGATTGAATTCTTAGACATGGCTCTTCATAATTGTCGTCATTCCAATATCGCCAGGGCCTATATGGTTTGCGATTGTAATTAGTGTAACTATTATGTCTTGCTGCAAAGTGTGAAAAATTTAAAACCAACCAACAACAACCCAATGAGCTGCAAACTTCTGCCACAGAGATAGTCATTAACGTACTATACTATTGTAACTACTGTAGGTATAATGGAGTTACAATACAAAGCACTCGCAATAAAGCTGCAACAACAACGAACTAACAACCAGCAGCCAAAACAACCTGTACAACAACCGATGACATTTGGAAACAGACGCCGCGCCCGACCGGTCGCCACACGGAAACGCTCCTCAAGGCGAGGCGCATTGTGCCCGGTGCGCCGGCGCAGCGGCCTGCGGGCGCGGGGCTGCGGCCGTCGACCCGGCCGACGACACCGAGCGTGCCCTTCGTTCACCATTGTTTACCTCAGTAAAGATCGGAGGAACCTGGTGAGGCTGCAAAGCACACTCTGACCGTCTAAAGTGATTCTTACTGATACTGGTATTTCGTCTTCAATTTGTCCGTCTGGAACAGACGGATGGTAACGACGACTGTATTTATGTCTAATCCTTATAAAAATCTAAAAATACTAAAATAAGAAAGAGTCGACTAAACCACTTTGAATATCACACATTTAGGATGTCTTAACACTTTGAGCATCTGATTTATACAAACTTTTAATTAGGGACCTATTTATAGGATAAATAAATAAATATCAGACTACATCACATACATTGATCTGACTCCGAGGTAAGTAGCTTAAGCACTTGTGTTACGGATATCAGAAACAACAGTGGTATTACAAATATATACTTAAATCATAGATTTAGAATTTTTTGACTACGCAAAAGATACATAAAGCGTGGGAGCGAGAAATCCTGCTGAAATACAAACCGCCCGAGAGAAAAAGAGACAGCGAATTAAGTACCTACATGTCAATGTTTTTGCGAGTAAGAGGCCATAGCGTCCCGGTCTATTCTACGTCGGAGTGAAATTTCTGCATTTATGTATTAAACCTTGGATTATAATCGAGAATATTAAATGTGCAATTGAGGTGACTTGTTCTGTACGTGATTGTGAGGTTATACGACGGAATAATCCGTATAAATACACTTTTAACAGGTAAATACGATTTTATCATTAGATTTTTTCAAACCATATTTTGTCAAATTGTTGCTAGTAATCAGTTTAGAAAAATATGTTTACAATAGTATATTGATTATAATTGATCTTTCTAAGTATACATCGTGATTATAAACAGAATTGGGGAAAATATTGTGTAAAATTGTAAATAGTTTGGTTACGCTAGTGCTTGACAAAGCGGTGACGTCACGAGTATCGATAAAAACTTAATCGTCTTTTAGCGACATCATGACATGAATACAAAGTTATTTAGCCAAGTTATGTTGAAATATAATTATATTCACATTGGGAACTCATTATCTCCGTAAATTTGTTAGTTAAGTAACTGATAATTTTTCTAGGTTTCCAAGCAACCCAGCATTGTGTAAAAAGTGGATGCGGACTATAGACGGACCAGATTGGACTCCCAGTAAGAACTCCATTATCTGCAGCAAACATTTTGACGGCAAATGACGGCAGCAAAAAATTTGTTGCACTACATATCATTTTTAAATAACTAAATGACACCAAATTCAAAGTTGCTAATATAATATTTGTTCCATTTCATTCCATCAGTCAAAGCAAAAGTCATATCTTTTTGTCTTAGTATAAATCATAGAACATATTTCTATTTTTTTAATTTTTTACACGCTGAATATACGAAGAGCGGTGGTAGCTCAATGGTAAGGACACGCGCCTCTTAACCGAGGAGTGCGGGTTCAAACCCGGGCATGTACCTCTAGATTTTAAAAAATCTATGTACATATTTATACCACTAGCTCGACGGTGAGGGAAAACATCGTGATGAAACCTGCAAATTCAAACAACTTTGAATTTGTAACCATGATCCTAAAATTGTCTGGTTCCCCTATCTTAGGGTTACGAAGGTCAGATCGGCAATCGCTTCAACGTAATTACCAGACTCGCTAAATCCCGGATCATGGTCTAAGCGGACCCCGTCTAAGCACGGGACATAACGCTAGGAAGACGATGAATATACGAAGAATTTTACCATCTCATTGTTTATAGAATGAGATTTCTTACCGACTAATTCCAATTTACCTAATATATACAACTACTGATTTCAGTCAATGCCATAAATAATTAATCAAAAGTATAAAAAAGCGTATTAAATACCTATATTATTAGTATACAACTGAATCAGTCGATAATGTGAAAGTGCGTCTTTGACAACACTATTTTTAACACACACATAGACGTCAACCAACACATGCTTAAATTTATTTTGGTCATGTCTCCGAGCCGTCTTTGTGTATCTTGTACATCCTAAATCTATGACTTAAATATTGGATATTAACACCCAGCCATAGAAAAAACACAAGTATTCATCACACGAATATTTGTCCTGGATTGGGATCGAACCCACAACTCTTGGCGCATGGGGCAGGGTCACTACCGAATGCGCCATCGAGCTTGTCAAAAGGATAAGTCGGCCGTTAGAGCCATATACGGCCTCAGACCACGTGACTCACTTAGAGATTTTTTTTAAAGAAATTAAAATTTTAACATTGATCAATTTTCTAAAAAGTCAAACGCTCATGGTTTTAATACTAGAAATAAACACAAACTTGCTGTTTCAAACCATAGACTTCATAAGAGTGGTAATTCATATATTGTTCTTAGTATTAAAATATTTAATAAACTTCCAGAAACTCTACTACCATTACCGTAGCTAAGTTCAAATTGTGCATTAAAACGCTTTTAATGTTGCTGTTTACACTTACTAGGACACTGCAAGTGTTGTTACCTAGTAAGTGTAGAGTACTAATTACGAAATTGTAAATTTTGGCGTTTAAAAGAGTAACTATCGAGTTATCGGTTCTCTCTGCCTACCCCGCTAGGGAAGTGGTGTGAAGTTTAGTTAGTTAGTTAACTATCGACTATCGAGTTTGTTTCCGGTTTCTTCTGGATAGAGTCTACCTTCCGAACAGGTGGTAATGTTTTCTTTTCTGTGTAAACTGACTATTTGTAAGAGCTGTTTTGAAGCCTATATAAATGAAGATAATTTGAATTTGAGTTTTCTACCGCGTACCTGGACTCACGTCGAACCGATTAGAAAGTAGCCTCGAAAGGTTATCGAATCTCATCCAAATTTCGACGCCCGCGCAAACAATCAAATCACGACCAGGCTGTTTAGTTACAACGCGCTACGACTCATTTCATTCGCCACGGATACTTATCTGGTCCAAAGTAGACGGGGAAAAAAGTCTCACGATCTTTTCAGCTGAGCACTTTAGAAAATTAATCAAATTGGACATCTACGATGACAAAAAATGTAATTCTACCAGCGACAATTGAACGTCCTCCTCAGATAAATCTCGAGGGAACATCAAATGGAAACAAATGGCTATCACTGTTTATCTTCTGACAAATCCGTGAGACTTTTTGTGGTGGACTTTTTATCATCAATTAATCAAGACACCGCCGGAAACGTAGTCGTATTTCCATCAGCAACGTAACAATGGGATGTCTTCCTTAATTCACGACTGCTTTAAAATGCTTTAGGCCTAGGCTTTGAGCTGTTGTAATATAAAGAAGAAAACAATTGATTAATACGTAGCATCACGCCCATAATCCCGTAGGGGTAGGCAGAGTCAAAGGATCGGCTGACCCCTTTAGCCACTTTTAGCCAAGAACAAAACTGGACTGGGGTTAGATGGAAAATTGTGAAAAAGTAGTGACAAGTGACTAGCTCGTTGCCTACACAATCACATACCCAAAACCCCATATACCATTAGTCGCTCTTTACGACATCCTATGCAAAACACAGTTGGCACATTCTTTTTAGGTCCCAGACCAACATGGGACAATGGGGGTTAGATAAATTGATTAATATATAAACGAATAATATTATTAGACATAAAAGCCACATCAATAAATAATCGTTTAGAAGCCTTCGACATGTGGTCTACAAGACCACGAAACTGTTTTGTTATATTTGGCAAATCAAACCCGTCTTAAGACGCGTCTAAGCAACATCATTAAATAGGTAACAAGTCGAAAGCCGCTCAAGCATGTCTTCGGGACCGCGGTCAAGTTCGTGACTGGCCGGAGCGGTTGCATAACTCGCTGCAGTAACAGTAATTGCAGTTCGGTGCCTCGGCCGGGCATCTGCAGCCGTGTCATGCTGCGCTAACACCGACATAAATGAATAAATATCAGACAACGTCACATACATTGATCTGACTCCAAGGTAAGCTTAAGCTTTTGTGTTACAGATATCAGATTCAACAGTGGTAAATACATAATTACATAACAACACGCCCGTAATCCCCGAAGGGATCGGCAGAGTCAAAAGGGCAGCAAGCCTCTTTAACAGTGGTATTACAAATTTATACTGAAATCACGAATTATTTTTACTAGTCCGTGACTGAAATATTAGATATTAACACCCAGACACAAAACAAACACAAGTATTCATCACACAAAAGTTTGCACAACTCTTGGCGCATAGGGCAGTGTCATTATCGAATGCGCCATCGAGGCAGTCATGCCGGGTGCATGGCGCGTATGAAGAACGAAGGAAGGCTGCGATTGGTCGTAATTAAATATTCATCGTAACTATACGGGCTGCGGGCGTTTACATCCAATCCGGTTCGGTATAAATAGGTAAGAAATTCCGTACGACTACCTCAGCCGTTTAGTGTGATGCGTGGAATCTCTTTGGCAATCAAAAATACAAATTAAAAAATAGTAAAAATTTAAAATACCCATTAATATATCGGGTGGGGATTTTATTGGAATAATTAATTATTTATTTAAATTATTAGCTATTTACTAGTTGAAATACATATTTAACAGATTACCTATTAGGATTTATTGAATCTTGCTAGGAGGGATTAGAAAAACATTTTAACCCATATTCAACTCAAATGAAATAGTTTGTAACTTTAAATCACGGTTCAGTTCTAGAATTATTATCAATTATCAAATCGAAGAAGCTAGCTAACGAGAACGATTCACGAAATAACTGTTTATTAATTAGTCCATCCAATACCGATGAATTTAAATCTCCAACAAATATGAATTAGTTTGCGAACGCGAGTGTAAGCATTACTCCCCGCTGTTTGGCACACTGATTCATTTCACCAGAAATAACTTGCCGTTAAACGTGCCAATTGAAGGGATGCATGCATCTTACTCGGATCATATGACAGCGGCGGAGACAGCGCTCGGCCCGGAAGCTCAATTCATGAGCTGACGTGCTGCAGTTAGCGGTGCATACATCCGAGTGACGTCACTCCATTGAGTGCGACGACACAGCGCGTCTGGGCCAGGGAAGCACTCCCTGTGACCGTATTAGGTTACGGCCATCCCAGGAGTCTTGCCAAGGAGCTCTGACATCACGACTTTGATGCTTGGCGCCCAATTCGATAACGCGATTGGGCGTAATTGCTAAATATAAACATGTTTATTTAGAATCGACAGCTTCGCAAATAGATATCGACGTGCGATTCAGTTAAGCATTATATGCAAGATTGTACATACATAGTTGATAGCCTGAAATCTAAAACGACACTTCAATCAGTTTTCTGATACAGTTTATCCGCATTCATCGCTTTTGAATTAATTTGGTCCTATAATAAAATTATACTTAATGCTTTTTATTTATAAATATTAGGTTACCTAAATATAAGCAAACATTGATTGATGACCTTTTTTAAAGCAAGTGTGTTTAGACCAGATGCAAAGCAGAGTATCAAGTTGATACGTTTCTTTATTGGTAAATACGTACTAACTTGATGCGATCAATTTTGTTGAATTGTTAAGAGAAGCAACCCAGATTGGTGACCGCAATTTAAATATTATCAATTCTCATTATCCCTGTCCTGTATAAAGCACGTTTAGCAATTGGTTCTGGATACTCGCGCACGACCACAATAGGCATAATAAAATAAATTGAAAAATATTATTGACAATTGAGAGCAGAAGTAATCATTAACTTTATAAATGCAAACCATTTATCCCAAGTTGGTCTAGGACCCTGAAATAATAATCTATCAACGGTGTTCCTTGCCAAACATGTCGTAGAAGGCGCCTATGGCGTATCAGGTCTGTATGTCGGCCTTTTATCACTACTTTTCACAATTTTCCGTATAACCCAACTCGATTTTTGGCTAAATATGGTTTAAAAACTCAAGGCTACTTGGAATCCGCCTACCCCTTCCAGGATTGCAGGCGTGATGACGTGTAAGAATGTAAATAAATCTAGACCGTAAGAAAGGAGAAGATAGTTTTTATTCCAGGAAAATAGATGGCGCAACGGGAACACGCGGGCAGAGCTACAGGCCATGGCTAGTATAGTAAAGAAATATACGAAATGAAACGAAACGAACTTGTCTTTAGAATCACCGGGTGTCTGCCACAAGTTGGTCTCATGAATGTACTTATCAGATCATTAACGGCGCGCCCGTCAGCTGTTCCTGCAGGGAGTCCTCCGCCGCGTCTCGCACGCTTGCGCTGGTTCAGGAGGATGGCTCCCTGCCAACTGCATGCGGCGGAAATGACGGCTTTGTCACAAAATTTACATTTCGTCAGGGTAATTAGAACATGAACCAGGAGACTACTCAGTTCTCGTTTCAACAATATTCCTTTTTTTACAAATAGTGGACAACGTTGAAAATGGATTATTAAATTCTATTAAAATGTTCGCTAAATTTTGTGAAGATGGATGGATAAAACTAATGAATATCGGTCATGGAGAATGAACTAATTCTAATCGTCTTTTTAATTTTAAAGTGGTTTGTATAATGTTCTAACGATTTGATTTGGGGTCCCTTAAGACCGAAATTTTGCTAGTAGTTAACTTTTTTAAAATAAGAAACCCGGCACTACACCAAGTGAAATGGAAGATCCATCAAAATTTATTTCATCTCAGCAAGCAAAAAATTAAATATTGGTTCGGAAACGAAAATAACCAAATCTAAATGTAATCAACTAGAAACAGGATTACTAACAAAATAAAAGCATTAGATGAATCGACATATGAAAGAAGGAATATAATCTAATGATACTTCGCAATAGTTTCATAATTTCATATTTAACGAAGGCAAGTAAGCGGGCCTGATGATAACTGAAACTCCATCGAAGGCTTCGATACTAACACAAGTACACGATAGATCAACCATCAAAAACCACTACATCTTTTTTTTGCTCATTTCTCGAAGTTTCTACCGTCTGCCATGATAAATGTTATTTTACATTTAGCAGTAATAGAAAACGCACTGCAACACAATTGCCGCCATAAAGCGCATGATGTGTGGCGCACCGCAACGTAAACGGCGAGCGCGCTGACAGAGAACAAAGATTTCGTTTCGTTAAGTATAGACTTTACAGCCGCGAGACGGCCTATGAGCGAGCGCGGATGAGTCAGCGCTGTGCAATAATATAGTTTTCATCACTTTGGCCTATTGCAGTGGCACATTATTCGATGTGGGATATCTAGGGTTGACGGTTTGAAACCTTTAATTTTGCGCTATGGGAGCAAGGAAACTAGAACCTGATAAAATATTTGGAGAGATATTTGGAGCAATATTAAGTAAGTTTTGGACCAACGAATTATAATTGTCAAATACGAGGTCTAATTGTTTAAGCATGAAAAATCTAGAGTTGCCGGTTAAAGGCAAATTCGATGTAACGAAATTCAATAGCTTGTTCAGTTTAAGTGGTGCCACATCCAATATCCTCCCAATAACACTCCTGAATAAATTACAAAAAAAAAGCTAAAATACTTGGAACATGATAACTACTACTACTAGTTTAGTTAGTTAGTTATGATAACTACTCTTCGTTAATAGGTTATTAGCTTAGTGATCTTAGTAAAAAATGAAGTATGTGGAATAGCAGTAGCAACTCAAATGACGAGCTACTTCACTCCTAATGAATGAAGACGCGAAGTAGATTCTTGTTTATTACTGTTGCTTTAAATCTTGGTAAGTTTAATTATAACGCATCGATATAAATGTAGATGGAAACAGGAAAAATATAAGAGAAGATCCTCAACCCTAATCGTAAGCCAGAAATAGATTGGCGCTTCGCCAGGCGCACGCGCACGGAAACGGAAATGACGCGGCGGACACGACGCCGACCGGGACGCTGTCCATCGCTGGGCTCCTGCGCCGGCGCAGCTGATAGCAATATATTGCGCCTTATCACGCTCGAGGACAACTGGTACATCTGACATCAACTAGGGTAATTATTGTTTTGGATTTACCGTGGAATTTAAGAGTGGAGTCACCGTTCAGGTCTATAAATCATCATCATAGTTATCTGCTTACAGGACAGCTTGTTTCTTCCGGTCGGCACTGAGTAGAGACCCACCTAAGATAGCGAAGGCATTCAAGAATCCAAAGAAATTTTTGATCTAAAGTGGAGCTCGAGTGGTTTGTATGATTATACTAGCTGTCCCGGCGCACTTCGTAACGCCCCGTTCTCGGATTTGTTTTTCTCGGAATGTTTCCATATTTTCTTACCGTAAAAACCTTCTCTGGAAGATAACAAATATTTTAAATTCCAATCAGCCCAATCGGTCCAACCGTTCTCTAGTTTTAGCGAGACTAACGAACAGTAATTCATTTTTATTTATAAGATTATTATAGTCCTTAAATGATCACATACTCACAATAGTCCACCTTAAACGCTTAGTGCGAAACACACGATCGACTCAACTTAGATCATCCATCGCTTCCCTGGTCATCTCCTTCCACCCCACCCAGTATTCATCACTCTTTTCCTTATGTGTTCTTCCCCTTTGACCATCACACGTTAAGAAGACAAACTCGAATGTTTTTATGAAACCCTATGCGATTTGGAAGTTATATATATGTTATTTTATTTATATTTATCGTTTATACTTTTGCGGGACTTGAATACTTGTTTTTAATTATTATTTATGTGAAACATTTTAAGGCTACGGTAGTGCTAACGCCAAGCCTCGTCTATTTTATTACGAGTACTATTCGATATTTTTACTTTTATATAAATAGCAATTACAATGAAAGACAATGAAAAATGTGATGAATGAATTGCGATATATGTATTCAAAACTAGCTTTGACCGCGGTTTCACCTGCGTTTATGGTTAATGTTGTATGGCCTATATCTTTCCTCGATAAATAAGCTATCTAACATTGAAAGAATTTTTAATATCGGGCCAGTAATTCCTGAGATTAGCGCGTTCAAGCAAACAAACAAACAAACTCTTCAGATTTATAATATTAGTATAGATAAATATTAATTACGTTATGAACTACAGCTACTATTTTTAAGAAAACGCTGCAATCAATCGTTACTTTATACTTACTTACATTTAATATTTTTTATAAGCTGATTACAAAAAACTCAGATACCTTACATACCGTAAATAAGTATGTTTTAATTACAATAAGGATAAGCAATAATTATAAGAATAAATACATGAGCCGAGACAACATGTTTAATCAATAACTTCGCCCTAATGGCCGCCCAACGCAAACACGGTCTTTAATCGGTTAGTGCACATCACATCGTCTACCATAAGTTTGACAAAACATCGCCGCGAATTCGCGCGTCCACGACTCGGCCGCATTTTATCCGCGCTTGTCGAAGCAATTAATCACACAGGATGTTTACAAACAAACTTCAATGGCGTCGCTAGTTCAAGGGGCCCGGGAGTCGTCTACCAGGTAACGTTTTTTGTGGGGCGAAGCCCGATTTCCGAGGGCCGCATGTTCCGCATGAGGGGCTATAACGGTCCAGGCAGGTATGCGTAACGGGATTCCCTTATAACTGTCGTTTGGGTTCAACTGGGATATTATTATCCGTATACTAAGCGTGAAATTAAATTACATTTTAAAAAGTGTAAATTGAAGAATAAATGTACGAAATATAAAAAAAATATATACCCTTAAATATTTTAGTATAAGGAAAAAACAAATTAATTAATAACAATTAACAACAAATTTAACTGTTGCTTAAATATGGTTACTAGCATAACTGATAATAGACACAAATAATCATTATTTAACATCCAACTGATTTACAGTACCGTGAAAACCGGTTACATAACATGCTTTGTCGCATAATACAAGTATATTTCCTTATCGAGACAAATACACTCAAAAAAACATAATGTCATTGCAAGAACAATAATAAATAAAAGCAAAAAGAATTTAAAGATCCGATAGTGCCTCCTGTGAGGATTGAACTCACGACCCCTGGTTTACGAGACCAGTGCTCTACCACTGAGCTAAAGAGGCTATGGGAGCACCCGCGAAATATCGCTTGCCATTTTATCGGGCGGGTCGCTTGGACTGAGCATAGTGACGTCTGACGGGTCTCGCTACATGTGCAGTGGCTAACTGATAATATTATCACTGCTGCGAAAGGAAAGATGCTGCTTTTATTTTGATGAATAGCCTTTATAGGCCAGCTAATAATACATTGATCTCAATACTCTTAAGTTTTGAAAACTTAGAAAATAATAAATTAATACTGTTCGTTTAGCAGAGCTTTAAAACAAAATACTTATATTGATTTATAGACACTTCTTACAAAATAACTGACGTTTCTTAAATCGTTTCTATGCGATTTTGTACGAGGAGAAGTAGGTAATATTATTTTTTGAACAGACCAGATGAAATGGCGGGTGCCGTAAGAAAGATTTATTAATTTAACTTTTTTTTGTAAGTAAGTACTAAACAACAAAATTAACTCAGAAGAAACAAGAACAACATTTCATCATCTTACATACGGTATGTCCCGTGCTCAGTCGGAGCTCACTTGAATCGTGCTTCTAGACCTCTAGATACCTAGGTTATTTGTTACTTTGAAGCAGCTGCCCATCTGACTCTCGTAACCCAAAGAGGATTGGTGAACTAGACAAATTTGATCACGGTTCCACGTCCATAATAATTATTTGAATGTGCGATTTTCTCTCACTATTTTTTCGCTTACCGAGAAAGTTGTATGTATGTATAAATAGGTGTTATATATTACTATTTACATATCATAGTTAAATAGAAACGGGTACAAATATCATATTAAAATACAAAGTCAACGGTCTTTTGTTATTTACAAGTTAATTCCGTATTACAATACATTGGAAATACATTGTATAATAAAATAAATCCGCCAGATAATTCACCCACACACAATATTTTAAGAGACGTATTAATTATATGCAGTGGATTAGTAATGTATTATAATTAAAACAGATTTTGTTCTTTATTTACTAAAAATGGTAACTAGTATTTCTGTTTTAAAGGGTTGCGTGCTTCATGTAAAAGAAAACCTATAAGATCACTTCGTTGCCCTCGTGTTTGTTTATACAGTCGCCCAGTTTAACAAAGTGTGGCAAAAAAAATGCAGTCGAATTGAGAATAACCTCCTGCTTTTTTTTGAAGTCGGTTAACAAATAAGTGTACTTATTTTCGTGAGCGATATAATGTTGTTTTGTAGCACGTACCTATTTTTTTAAACAGGCCTATTCAATTAGTTTACAATTATTCGTAATAGTTACACATACAGATTAGTATAGATCTATACATTCCCAGTCAGTAGTGTAACAATACCGTATGAGGTCCATGGCAATTTCAACGGTTGGGGCACTTAGTCTGTATTCTATTTCAGTGCTAAAGCATAGGGAGGTCCCCCGTGCTTATGGGATTCCGGGGGCCGCTTCTGTACCATTTCTCCACTCCTGCCACCATATAGTTCCGACACTGTTCCCAGTACAAGTACTATAGACAGGTACTAGATAACGGTCAAATATACTTGAACACAAATATTCATCTTATGAGCATTTTCCCCAGGCTAAGTCCTATCATTACAGAAAATTTCCCAACAATAGGGATGATGACACCATTAAAAAACATATTTTTCGCTTTACCAAATGAACAAAAAATCACAAAGATAAAGAGCATCAAAGTTTTGCAGTGGGGGCTTGCGAAGTTACTATTTTGTAAAAAATTTACGAAAGCGTGACGTCACGCGCAACTTGAATGCATTGGTATCTTCGTCAATGTTTGTTTGAGAAATTAATAAAAAAATATGTGTTCAATATTTTTTTATAATCTAACTGACGGACTAACCAGATTTTTTAGTCTTCCAGCCTATTCCTCTTTATGTACTTCGCTCATTGTACAAACACAAGATAGACAGAAAAAGGTCGGTTGAACCAATATAGCAAATAGTTCTATCTATTTAATTGTTATTGGTCTATTGAGCCTCAATGTTAAATTGTAAATATGTGTTGATTACATACTGAGTGGAATTACTATATTTTTTTTATAAATAACGAGTTATTTTTATGTAAATATATCATGGTTTATAATGAATGATATTTGTTATTCTTACGTAGGCTATTACTTATTGCAGACGTATATATATACATAGAGAGCATCTATAAGGATATTACCAAATTAATGTAAATACGTAATGTAAATTGTTGGCGAAAAATGAATAACATGTAAGAGTTGTAATTTATAAGAAAATACCAGGGCAATTTGTTTTTGCGTTTTCACAGCCTATGTTCGAGCATTATTAATTCCAACTCAAGTTTTACTTAGAAACATTATAAATTTCATTGTCACTAAAGTTGAAATCCTATATTAACAATGCTAGTACCACAAATAGGCAAAAACTAATTATTAATATACTAGACTAGAAAAACAGATGGAAATTAAAATCTGAGATTTTATGACACGTCATTAGAATGATTAAAAGTGACTTACCTTATATCCTCCATATCTGTAAATAAAGAAAAACATATAAAAAAATCCAAAAAAAGGATTGCCGAAACCCGGGATCGAACCAGGGACCTTTAGATCTTCAGTCTAACGCTCTCCCAACTGAGCTATTTCGGCCAGTTGATTGGTGTATAAAAATTACAAGCTTGTTCTATTTACTGTACATTTAATCGATTTTAATCCTTAATAAGCTATCATAATACATAATAAGTCATAAATAGTAATTTTAGTTAATATTGATTGAATAATATTTCACTGATTTGCAATATAGCCCAGTAAAACACATGTCTGTAGATTTCTGACCATATTTGGGAGACTAGTAGCGCCACCTTTGTTTTAAAGGTCGTAATAAAACTCCGGTTAAATTACCCTTGAGCATGCTTTACTCTTTCAAGTGTATAATAACCTAAGTTTTTACTGAATCCCCTGTGCTTGACTTTGAACTAAAACTTATCCATATTGGTTCTTGGTACTAAACAAGTTTTGTGTGTAACAGTGTTCCATTAAAGAAAGATTTCTTTTTTTTTTTTTTTTTCCTTGGTATGCTGCATAAGTAATATGGAATGAAATTATTTATTTCTGTAAAGAAATTCATAACAAATTCTTTTGCACATCAAAAAAATTTTTTCCTTACCAGCACTTTGATGTGAATAGCCTACTGAAAAGCAAACAACTAACTGCACAACAAACCAAACAGATAGGCTTTTTTAAATAATAAACACCATTCTCATCTCTCCATACCATTCTCCTCCACCTGAACAGCTTTATCAGAGGCGACTCGTCCCATGTCATCCAGGACCACTCCACAGCTCTGGTACAGGCGGCTCCTCAGCTTCATTTGTTTGTCACACTCACGGAACTCTTTGATCTCATCCTGTCAATGGACATTATAGTTTTAAAAAAAATGCAATTGAACTTTTAGTGCAATCAAAGGTTTAACTTTTGTTGTTAATGCGAAATTTTGACATAATATTCTATGTAAAATATTATGACTATAAACAAATGGTTTGAAATTTTAAGTTAACAATTTGTTTTTGTAACATATTAACCTGGTATTATACATATCAAATTGTATTAAGTACATACATTAGCTGTAATAATTCTAATAAGAAAATTTATGTATCACTTTATCAATAGTAATTAATCTAGAGTAATAAATTTATTTGAAAAAGTTGAAGCTCTAAAGTTACCAACATTTACCTTCAGTTCTTTGAGCCTGGTATGAGACCGGCTCGATAAACACTGCCTAACATGGGTATCAGACCATCTGTCTTTACCGCGAGTTAATATTACCGGTGCAGAACCACCTGCTCGTATGTTACACACTTTAGGAACGGAAGGTTGTTTCAGAGGTCTAGCCTCCACTCTGGATGTCATACGCTGAGGCGAAGTAGCTGGGTCCAAAGATTTTACTGTACGCCTCGGCTTCACTACAAAAGTCCTTTTAACAGGCACCTCGGGAGAATAATCATTCAGAACAACAGGAAGTTCACTAGAAACACTAGATTTAACGTTCGAACTAGAAGGTTTCGCGCCAAGCGAAACAGATGATGGTGTTTCGTGGCGCATAACGTGTGATTTTGGATTAATATTCGTACGAGATCGATTAAAAAGGCGGGACATGACCCTATCATATTTATCAATTCGATTTTTGTTCGATAAATCCATTTCGAAATGAAAAATTAACGCCAACACAGATTGTTTTGATTTTGATGCTTTACAAACAATAAGGTGAGTTCCATTGCAAAACTTCAACGTTTCTAATGTCTGTAGGTCATCGAAAAAGAGAAAGCTAGTGATTATACTACAAAGAAATAGATACGATTCCAGATATGATTGTAAATTACTAAAAAGGACTGGTAATGGAACAAGCTACTGTCACACAGCTGTTTTTAAAACTATTTTAAATAATAGCCCTAGCCCAAAACTTTTTAATCCATTTAATACAATATCATCTTTACAAAAAACTTCCTTGGGGCTATGTACTTTAAGTTACTATAATAAACCTACTGTATCAAGGTGAAAGTAACCTGTTGCTAGCTTTATAATGGATAGGGACAAGCCCACCACTTCCCTCCACTTTGTTTCAAGATCTTTCTTTCTGGCCGAAATGCGAGCGAGAGATGCGCGCGGATACTGCAATAAAATAGATAAAATTAATAAGAGTTGAATTCAAATTTTAAATGTAAAAATAAAGTACAATAATAATCGTAAATTTTTCAAGAACCTATAAATAAATCTCTTTAACTCTGCCTACCCCTTCGGAGATTATGGGCGTGATGTTATCCATGTATGTATGTCTAGATCAATGTAAATCTAACACTGTTTTATAAGAATAAATTAGGCTTAATAAATTGGATTTCCCAAATCAATGGGTAAATTATGAATATGAATAAATTATTATTTATTTTATAATAAATGATGTAGACAATGGGGGAGCGGTCAAAAAAAATATATTTTTTCATTTATTTGTCAAAAAAACATTGGCGAAGATACAGCGGACTCAAGTTGCGCGTGACGTCATAAGTAGGTAACATTTTTACTAACGGAGGGGACGTCGCAAGCCCCCTCTTCAAAAAATTTATGCTCTATAATTAAGTAATTTTTAGTTAAGTGATATGCAAAAAATATATGTATTGTATTTTTGTTTATGTAATTTATCTGACGGACTAAATAGAATGATAGTTCTTTGACCCAGTATTATCCCTTAATGGTCCAATCAAATCAAGGCTCCTCCTATCTCTACTTTTTATGTACTTTCGCCGTCTGAATAACTATTTAATGATCACCAGCCTAGTTAATTCATCTCAGGATGCCAAGAAATAACAAATTAACTGCTATAAAGAAAAAAAAAATTGCCCATTTGTTGATATTAAATTTAAAAAAAAAAATAGTCTAATTGACAAAACACAAGGCAGTTTAGGTTTCAATTCTATGACCCCCACATTAGGCTGGGCCTGTATTGTGGCAATCAGTACAGTAAGGATAACAATGACAATAGTGTGGCTTTTAGCCATCTACTTATAAAAGAGAGATTTTTTTTTATAATTATCAAAACACAAAGAAACAATTAAATTAGCCATTAATTTATATGAAATAAAACAGTGTTTTTGTATGCCAAATAAACTTTATTTCTTAAGCTATATCTCTTATAATCTATCTACTGGCAGTAACAACTGTATTAAATGCATATTATTAACTTTCAATTTGTAAAAAGACTATTTCCCCACCAATTCATTATGCTTTACATCATAGATACTTTTAGCTTGATTCTGATATTCATCGCAAAGGGCAGATATTTGTTTAGTGACATTAAACACTAAGTCTTCTGATACTCCAGTCTGTTTCTTGACCTTTTTAATAAAATCATTTTGAATGTCTTTCAATGCATCCCTGCATTTAATATACAATGCTTTTGCATTCTTTGCCAGTGCTTCTCTATGTTCTTTAGTAACTTTAGGCACAGGAACATAAACCGTTGTGCCATCCTGTTGAGGATTCAAATTCAATCCAGAGCTTTGAATAGATTTTAATGCATCCGGAATTACTTGCGGGAAAGAAGCAAAGTTTAAAACAATTGTCTTAGGATTTTTACGAACTATTTGAGCCAATTCTTGTAATTCATAATCTTTTCCTTCGAACTTCACAGAGAGTGATTCTATTGACCCGGTTGTTGACCGAAGCGAGAGATTCTTTGCGAAATCGTCCTTCATTTTATCCAAGGCACTGTTACATCTTTCCTTAATCTTGTCCACAGCAACTAGTTCTGATATCATGGCAGGGTCGATATTCACTTTAGCGCCTTTTCCTTTCTTATCTTTGCCTTTATCTTTACCTTTGGCATAATTTCTAATAATAGTAAAATTTACGGGCGATGCGCACACGATACTTTCGTTAATTTTTAGATTTACGGCATGATAATGAATGGGTTTTAGTGTCTTTAATATTGTCGGCATTATTAGCCGTTGCAGGAAACGTGTTCCCATATTTGTAGGTGTACGTTTAATTCAATTCAACTTTCAAAATAAATAATAGCAATCCAAATAACCTTCAAAACAATGAAATTTGTAATTTTTGACAGTTGACATCTGTGATCTGATTCGTCAGAGAACTTAGAAATACATTTCCTTTGAATTTATTTGATGACTAAGAAAGACTTGAACTATATAGTTCTTACTATTTGTCTTCCTTGATAATATAATGTTGAGGTCATTTTTCATTTAAAATCGTTAAATTTGCTCATTAAAATATTATCAAGAAAATGAAAAAAATGGGAACAAAGTAAAATCAAAATTCAGAACGTGTTCAACATTGTCAAATTGACACTAATTGAATTGACAGGTTTATCAGTGTAATAAGCAAAAATGTCTGTGATATTTCAAACATTAATAAATAATGGAAAGCTATATTACTTCAACAAATCAGTTCGGGCATCAATATCCTCATGTAAATGTTTATCATTTAGGAGATACTCAGGTACTCGGATGTTCAAGATCTCAATGTTAGGTTGTTATGAACGAACGATTGAGGTTATTTTTTCATTTCAGATGTGCCGAAGAAATTTACTACTTTTGACGATGTTGTCGCCCAAAGACGAGCCGAGGCAAAGCGGAGCCTCGTGGTGCAAGTCAACTCAGAGTCCTCCTTCAGTGAATTGTACGGTTACTGTTCCAAATATGCAGAAATCAATGGGATACATCACTATAAAAATTCAGGAGGAGAAGTACGTACTCTCGCAATAATATAAACTAAAAACTATTCCATTAAAGCTACTGAGTCGCTGCTATACTCGGTATGCGTTAATGTAAAGCAGTAACATGGTTTTTATTTTTCAGCATTTTATGCTCATAGAATTTTGCTCAGAAGACAACCTCAAAAATGTTTTGCGCAACTGCAGCGCCCACCAGAAGGAAATTGATGTGATGCCATCTCATTCTCCATTTCTGTGGTTCAGAGCAGCTACAGGAAAAAAGGAGAAGCTTACTCCTCCACCAGCTATATCCCTGTCAGTAAAAGATGGGAATGCACCTGTGAGCGACGATGTACTCAATGGGGAACTGTTGGCGTGTTCCACAGTGTCTGATCAGATTCAATTGTTATATGAAAAGACTAAGTTAAATGATTTGGGTATAAGACTTAGGTATATGGTGGCTAGACAGGTGAGTTAATATTATGGATGTACAAACATATACAATATACATACTTTGAAACATATGTATAGCTTATTCAACTATAATATCATTTGATTCTACAATATCAATATTAGTCTGATCAGATATCTTGTTATGTACTGTAAGTTTTAATCACCTGCTTACGTTGAAAATTCTGTAAATACATTATATAGCATAATAATGTGTTATGAAAGTACATTTTATTTCCAGCTCGAAGTGATATTTGAGAGTCTGTATGCCAACATAGCTGTAAGGCCATTTGGTTCATCTGTAAATGGATTTGGCAGAATGGGTTGTGACTTGGATTTGGTTCTGACTAATGAAGTGACTAGAGAAATGGTAAATATTCATCTATTTTTACAACTAACCCACAATTTTCTGTCTAACCTAGCCCAGTTTTATTTTTGGCTGAATGTGGTTTAAGGGGCCTGGTGCCCCTTTGACTTTGTCTACCCTCATGAGGTCAAATTTGTCATTTTGTTTGATGAACATTTAATAAAAAAAAAAAAGTAAACATAAAATAAAAATAGTACTTTTGGCTTGGTGGCATATCCCTATTTCTTCAGTTTAACATTAAGCATATTATGTTTCTGCTATAAATACTAGGTATCAATATGTCTACTTACTTATGATTGTTTTAGTACTTTAATAAAATTTAATTTAACATATGAACTAAAATGACCTTGTGGCAATCAAACCTGCCTACTGGGTTTCTGGCTTAGGTTTCTAAGCATTAGAATCTGATCACATCGTAGTGGTTAGCATCTACTAAAGTGTAGTGTTTAGAGACCTGACCACCCACTACCAAACAACACCGGGCGGCCGGCAGGTGTCTAAGTGGATCTGATGAGCAGATTGTAGTGAGTGTAGTGAGTGGTGGTGTGCGCAGAGCGACGGCAGCAAGCGGCTGGTGTACCAGGAGAAGCGCTGCGCGGAGGGGCGCGGCGCCGCGCGCCAGCTGGAGCTGGCGGCCGAGCTGCTGGAGCTGCGCGCGGCCGGCGCGGCGCGTGTCACGCGCATCCTGCACGCGCGCGTGCCCATCGTCAAGTACGCGCACCACCTCGCCGCTGTCGAGTGCGACCTCTGCTACAGCAACATGTGCGTCACACACGCTCCTATACAATCATATTCAAAATTAGCAGGTTGTAGTGATAAGGTGTATGGAATAACTTCATGATCTATTTTAAATTTCGTGTAACAGATTGAATTCCATTAATGGGTTGCAGCAGGAAAGTTGTAATTTTGAGATTTATGAACATACATGTTAACACTTACTACTTTAGTTTGTGTATTTGTTGTTATTTACATTAGATTTGAGAGACATCTGAAAGAAAGAAATAACATTTATTGGACGCACAATTGTTAATACATACACAGGACAAAATAGTACAAAAAAGGAAAACCAGTAGAAAAAAAAAGAAAAAAGAAAACAGATTGGCGCCAATTGGGTCCCTGCCTCAGCATTATGCTACTGCGGCGTCAAACTAACGCCGCAGGAGCGCTGGTATTCTGGCGGGACCCATTCTGATCTGAGATTTTATGAAATCAGTTTTTGTAAC
Organism: Glyphodes perspectalis; assembly: GCA_951394215.1. Lineage (NCBI taxonomy): Eukaryota > Metazoa > Arthropoda > Insecta > Lepidoptera > Crambidae > Glyphodes > Glyphodes perspectalis. The sequence continues at coordinate 553,247 of OX596211.1, read as the reverse complement.
AGGAACGAATAGATTTACGATATTTAAACTACTTCTTTAGGTTGCAAAGTATTAACAACACTGCATTCATTCATAGACCATTAAAGTGAATGTTAAGCTTGCTTCTATATTCAATCTAAAGTGTAAGCCCAAATAACGCGGGTCAAATGAGGTTCGCGTTTTATTTATTTTATTTTACTTAATGAAGAATGAAAGAACACAAATATTTACCATCGTTCCACCTCGATATTCTGGCTACAACATTCCACTCGATATCGTAGCCACAATATCGAGTTTCTGCCGGTTTATTTTCGGTAGAATAGATTAGTGAAGGTGGTTCAGGTCAGCAGCGGCGTTGTCGTCGTCGTGTCGCCAGGTCGGGCGTGCACATGTCGACGCTGCTGTGGGCGCTGGGCGCGCTGGACGGTCGCGCGCGGCCGCTGACGCTGGCGGTGCGGCGCTGGGCGGCCGGCGCCGGCCTCACCAGCGCGCACCCGGGCCGCTGGATCACCAACTTCCCGCTCACGCTGATGGTGCTGTTCTTCCTGCAGCAGCCCTCCAAGGAGGGGCCCGTGCTGCCCTCCTTCAAGACGCTAATCAGGATGGCCGGTGAGGGCTAGTTTGATTATTGCATATTTTTAACTTCCGACCTGTGTAGGCTAATCCTCGTTGAGCTCCCGCGAGCATATTTTTATGTTTAATTTGGTTCGCTGAGTTTACGACGCTCTGTCAGCGAAAAATTCATCTCCTTTGTATTGTCCTATAACTTTATAATATATTATTAAAGTATATAATATAAAATCACTATTAATGAAAAGACTTTCTTTGAAAATATGGTTGTAGTATTAGAATGTTAGTTCCAACTGCTACGCCGCGTTTCTGACTTATATATTTTAAGCACAACCACAATTATGAATATTGTTACTGTGAAATGAATTGTTATCTTCTACAGAAAGAAAAATGCATCAAACTATCTTTAATATTCCAGGGAAAGAAGACGTTCGGATAGCGGAAGAGAATGTAAACTGCACGTTCCTTCGCGACATGAACAAGCTGCCGACAGAGTGCTACGGCCAGAACCCGGCCTCGCTCGAGACGCTGCTTCTGCAGTTCTTCGAGTTCTACGCGCAGTTCAACTTCCAGGATAAGGCCATCTCCATCAACGACGGAGTACCCATCAGGAAACCCAACTCACTGCCTTTGTACATCGTCAATCCATTGGAGACATCGCTGAATGTCAGCAGGAACGTCAGCTACGAGGAGTGCCAGCGGTTGCAGGCTGAAGTCAGAAACGCGGCGTGGCAGTTGGAAGCTGAATTAGAAGGGCAGAAGTCGGACGACTGGGGAATTATAGGCTTGATTGAGAAGAAGTCGTCGAGAGGACTGAAAAAACTTCTGAGAGTTGGGAATTCGCATAGACTTGTATCGGTGAAAGATCTGTTTATTGACAATGAGGAAAATGAATCGGATAGCTTCAGCACCAAGATGCAAAGACTGACGACGAAAACGGACCATGAGGTGGATGTGAGTGTAACGCAAATAAAAAAAGATTTAGTTAATAAACAGAATAAGACGAGGAATGAGCCGTTGAAGTTCAAAAATAGACAGGTGGCGAACGAAGTGTCGCGGATACGGAGGGGCAAGCTGTTATAGTTGATTTGTGTGCTAATTGCAGTGATGTGTGTTTATATGCTAGGCATTACAAAGACTGGGATGAGCTATTACTTTAAGTAGTGTTTATATACAGAACAGATTTTGAATCAGAGTGACACTAATTTAATATCTATTACATTAAGGCGCCTCTGAGTTTGATTCTGTTTAGCAAAATTTTTATCAAAAAATTACTATTCAGTAAATGTTCGAATATGTTAGAATGTGTTCTATTTGTACATATTGTCTGTTAGGAGTCCGTATGGTTGCGACGATGTAGCTACATAGGTGTTTTGTTTGATTTATTTGATATAAAAGTTGAACAATGTGGGGGCAACTGTGAATATTTGTACATAATAATAATACATTTGTAAAATTTTGTATTTTTTTTATTTCTATACATATATACACACATACAATAAATATAATCCTAGCTTACTTCTAATATATAACTTAACTAGATGAACATAATTTATTAATAAATAATTCTATTTTCGGATTAACAACTTCAGTTTTAAATGTCAGACTGCGATCTTTGATCATCTTCCTGAACACAGTTACATTATCATTGCACAGTTTGTCGAAGGTTCCCTTGTAAGCCGCGTCGTCGACGAGGCTCTGCACGAGCTGTGCGGCGCTCTCGTGCCGCGCGGCGCAGACCTGCAAGATTTCGTCCGCGCACGCCTCGGTCCACGTGAATTCCTCCAGAAATATGTTGTACCTTTCGTTTTGGTCAAACACTCGACACTGAAAATAAGGTGAATTTATGATTAGTTAGTGTATTCTACTATTCGACTAACTGAGTGGACGGGGCAATTGGGGACAATGACAAACTGGGGGCAGGATTTTTATTGTAGGTAATGTTGGCGATTATTTGGGGTTTTATTACAATACTAGCAGTGTCCGCGGTTTCACCCGCGTTTATGGTTAGTGTTATATTGCCTTCCTGGATAAATGAATTTGAATTTTGAAATTTGAATTATACAACACAAAAATAATTTTTCTATTCGGACCAGTAGTTCCTGAGATAAGCCCGTTCAAACTAACAAACAAATTCTTTAGCTTTACAAATTAGTATAGGGTTGAGATAGTCATTGCGGAATCGGTTTGGTATTTACAAAAAAAAAACATTCAGTCGAATTGAGTACTTTTTTAACGTCGGTTAAAAATGAATCTCGGCTCGCCCCCGCGCCAGCGAGGCGGCGCTAGTAGTGTGAGTGTGTCACCTCGTCGCCGATCTCGTCGGGGCGGCGCACCTCCGCCCTAAAGTCCAGCAGCGCCAGCAGCGCCAGCAGCGCCGCGGCCGGCGGCTCCCGCGCGGCTCGCCCCCGCGCCAGCGAGGCGGCGCTAGTAGTGTGAGTGTGTCACCTCGTCGCCGATCTCGTCGGGGCGGCGCACCTCCGCCCTAAAGTCCAGCAGCGCCAGCAGCGCCAGCAGCGCCGCGGCCGGCGGCTCCCGCGCGGCTCGCCCCCGCGCCAGCGAGGCGGCGCTAGTAGTGTGAGTGTGTCACCTCGTCGCCGATCTCGTCGGGGCGGCGCACCTCCGCCCTAAAGTCCAGCAGCGCCAGCAGCGCCAGCAGCGCCGCGGCCGGCGGCTCCCGCGCGGCTCGCCCCCGCGCCAGCGAGGCGGCGCTAGTAGTGTGAGTGTGTCACCTCGTCGCCGATCTCGTCGGGGCGGCGCACCTCCGCCCTAAAGTCCAGCAGCGCCAGCAGCGCCAGCAGCGCCGCGGCCGGCGGCTCCCGCGCGGCTCGCCCCCGCGCCAGCGAGGCGGCGCTAGTAGTGTGAGTGTGTCACCTCGTCGCCGATCTCGTCGGGGCGGCGCACCTCCGCCCTAAAGTCCAGCAGCGCCAGCAGCGCCAGCAGCGCCGCGGCCGGCGGCTCCCGCGCGGCTCGCCCCCGCGCCAGCGAGGCGGCGCTAGTAGTGTGAGTGTGTCACCTCGTCGCCGATCTCGTCGGGGCGGCGCACCTCCGCCCTAAAGTCCAGCAGCGCCAGCAGCGCCAGCAGCGCCGCGGCCGGCGGCTCCCGCGCGGCTCGCCCCCGCGCCAGCGAGGCGGCGCTAGTAGTGTGAGTGTGTCACCTCGTCGCCGATCTCGTCGGGGCGGCGCACCTCCGCCCTAAAGTCCAGCAGCGCCAGCAGCGCCAGCAGCGCCGCGGCCGGCGGCTCCCGCGCGGCTCGCCCCCGCGCCAGCGAGGCGGCGCTAGTAGTGTGAGTGTGTCACCTCGTCGCCGATCTCGTCGGGGCGGCGCACCTCCGCCCTAAAGTCCAGCAGCGCCAGCAGCGCCAGCAGCGCCGCGGCCGGCGGCTCCCGCGCGGCTCGCCCCCGCGCCAGCGAGGCGGCGCTAGTAGTGTGAGTGTGTCACCTCGTCGCCGATCTCGTCGGGGCGGCGCACCTCCGCCCTAAAGTCCAGCAGCGCCAGCAGCGCCAGCAGCGCCGCGGCCGGCGGCTCCCGCGCGGCTCGCCCCCGCGCCAGCGAGGCGGCGCTAGTAGTGTGAGTGTGTCACCTCGTCGCCGATCTCGTCGGGGCGGCGCACCTCCGCCCTAAAGTCCAGCAGCGCCAGCAGCGCCAGCAGCGCCGCGGCCGGCGGCTCCCGCGCGGCTCGCCCCCGCGCCAGCGAGGCGGCGCTAGTAGTGTGAGTGTGTCACCTCGTCGCCGATCTCGTCGGGGCGGCGCACCTCCGCCCTAAAGTCCAGCAGCGCCAGCAGCGCCAGCAGCGCCGCGGCCGGCGGCTCCCGCGCGGCTCGCCCCCCGCGCCAGCGAGGCGGCGCTAGTAGTGTGAGTGTGTCACCTCGTCGCCGATCTCGTCGGGGCGGCGCACCTCCGCCCTAAAGTCCAGCAGCGCCAGCAGCGCCAGCAGCGCCGCGGCCGGCGGCTCCCGCGCGGCTCGCCCCCGCGCCAGCGAGGCGGCGCTAGTAGTGTGAGTGTGTCACCTCGTCGCCGATCTCGTCGGGGCGGCGCACCTCCGCCCTAAAGTCCAGCAGCGCCAGCAGCGCCAGCAGCGCCGCGGCCGGCGGCTCCCGCGCGGCTCGCCCCCGCGCCAGCGAGGCGGCGCTAGTAGTGTGAGTGTGTCACCTCGTCGCCGATCTCGTCGGGGCGGCGCACCTCCGCCCTAAAGTCCAGCAGCGCCAGCAGCGCCAGCAGCGCCGCGGCCGGCGGCTCCCGCGCGGCTCGCCCCCGCGCCAGCGAGGCGGCGCTAGTAGTGTGAGTGTGTCACCTCGTCGCCGATCTCGTCGGGGCGGCGCACCTCCGCCCTAAAGTCCAGCAGCGCCAGCAGCGCCAGCAGCGCCGCGGCCGGCGGCTCCCGCGCGGCTCGCCCCCGCGCCAGCGAGGCGGCGCTAGTAGTGTGAGTGTGTCACCTCGTCGCCGATCTCGTCGGGGCGGCGCACCTCCGCCCTAAAGTCCAGCAGCGCCAGCAGCGCCAGCAGCGCCGCGGCCGGCGGCTCCCGCGCGGCTCGCCCCCGCGCCAGCGAGGCGGCGCTAGTAGTGTGAGTGTGTCACCTCGTCGCCGATCTCGTCGGGGCGGCGCACCTCCGCCCTAAAGTCCAGCAGCGCCAGCAGCGCCAGCAGCGCCGCGGCCGGCGGCTCCCGCGCGGCTCGCCCCCGCGCCAGCGAGGCGGCGCGCGCCGGCAGCACCCCGCCCCGCTCCCCGGCGGCACGCGCCGCCACGTCGGCAGCTCGCTGCCGCAGCGCGCACTCGTCGTCCTCGAGCAGCATCGCCAGACTCGCCCACAGCGTCGACGTCCACTCGACTAAAAATACCAAGGGCTAGATATAAATAACATGATTGGAAATAAAAAACCGGAAGAGTAGCCGGGCCGCCCTCGACCTGCGACCCGCCCGTTCCCGCGGTCCACTCATTCGGAGCTCCGATAATTTCGCCGGTTATAAAAAAAATAAATAAAAAGGCGCGACGAGTAAATACCTCCGAGGTATATAATGGCCATATTATATACCTAGGAGGTATCTAAACTCGAAACTGGAATTCAAGACCAAAAAAACTACGACAGATACGTCACTGTCAAATCTGTCAAAGTCACTTATGTTATTGTCAAATAAAGTTTTCAGGTTTCGCCAACCTTTTAGTTGTATGCTTCTTTGTATTGGCTGGCACAATTAATTCATTAATTCATTATTATTTTCTTAAAAAAAGGAACTTAATTACAAACTTTATTTTCAACTCAACTAACATTGACGTTTTTGTGTTCCGCCACAACTCTTCTCACTGTCGTTTCAGATACTCCCAATATCTCCGCAACTTTACTTGAGCAATCCGCTAATGTCCAGTATTGGTCTTCTGGATTATTGTTATACACATTTAGGAAACAGTTCATAACCATTGTTTTTTCATTAACGGTCATAGCCGTTTGTCACCGTTTCTTTCTCGGAGAAAGAATTTCTTTTTCACGAGATGGTCCGGCCTGTGGTTCCATCATACGTGCACACACGCAAAGCCCCCGTAGAACACACAAAATTAACAACTGAACAACAATAAAAACGGATTGAATTAACCAAAACTTAACAAAAAACAAAAACTCAACAAGGCAGTTAAAATGTAACCAAATGTTATTAACACCTGAAGTGATACAAGCGCAATACCAGCTTTGCAACCAAAAATTATGGATGACTAAGTTTTTATTAAAGCGTCTTGTATTTATGTAAAAATAAGTCAATAAAATTACTTCTTTAAATTATAGAATTAAAATTACCAATAAATAAATTATGTCGGCGTGTGTTTTTAGAAAAAAGGGATATACTATTGTACGATCATTTTTGAATTCCAGTTTCGAGTATACTCGGCGCGACATTATAGATTTTTATTTGCACCCGCGATTCCCCGCCTAAGGCCATTTAATAAAAATAATAGAGGACGACCGGCTCCGTCCAAGAACCTACTATGAATAAAATTATATTTCTTACATTACTTTCACGACAAAAAGTCAAAAAGACAACTGTTTCTAAAATCTCAACCAATCTTAATAACAAAATTAAATGTATCCTGTCAGTATAACAACTTTTAACATTAACTACCTCATAGTAACGTTAACTTACACTTTTCGTCCTCGTGAAGACCATGTAAATCGCACTCCAACAACGTACAGAAATTCCGTTCCATAAACCCGACTGCCACATCCCTTGTGGTGTCGCTGTTTTCGGACGAACTGCATGTATATACCACCCTTATGACCTCCAACACTGTCACTTTTGGAATACTTAAATCGTCCAACTTCTCCGAAACAAAGTTAGAGAGACTCTCCAAGTATAAATGAGTAAAATTCTCGTGTTCGTTTTGTATAAAGTCAAATAAATGTTTTATAATCTCTTCATCGCACGCATTATAGTCGCCAGTTTTGACCCCAACGATATATTTTTGCGTGTCTCTTTCCAATATTAGTACTCTAAGCGTTTTCTGGATGCATTCCAAATATTTATTGTTTTTAAGGATTTTACATAATTTCTCTATGTAGAGTGGAGAATCTCTCAACTCTGATAGCACATTTTCATTTTTAAACGAGTATAAATGCTGCTGGAATCTGCAGTCTTCTACATCCAACTTGTTGTATAAGATTAGTAAATAGTTTAATGCGCTAAGTACGACTTCATACGATTTGTGGTCTAAGCCTTTATAAATAAGGCCTGGAAGATCGGCTGTATTCTGCATCTTGTTCAAAATGACGAAATACAAGGAGAGGCAGTTCGCCAGGCAGACCTCTCGGCCCGCCGTGATCAAGGGGATTACGTCCGTGAAAAGGATCTCGTGTAAATATCCTTTTATCGTAGTTAGCATTTCATCATCGAGAAACGAGGGGAATCTGAAATAAATAAATATACGTACATTTAAATACATATCAATTATTTTTTTCTTAATAGATTTTCAATTAGAACACCATCGCCATTCATTGTAAAATAGTGATTTTTTAAAATTTTATTCAAGGAAAAATAAGCTCTTTTAGCCGTTTTTGGCTAAAAATAAAATTTTATGGAAAATTTTGAATATGTACAAGTGGCTGATTTGTTGCTCACACTATCACTTATTACCCAATACATCATTAGTTGCCTTTTACGACATACTGAAGATTAACACAGTTGGCACTTTCCAAGTCTCCGATCAAAACGCAGTACAGTAAATCGAACGTACCTCCAGATAATGAGGTCGATCATCTTGACATACTCGTCGGCTATGACGTAGCAGGGGCAGGGGCCGCGCGCCTGCGCGAGGATCCAGAGCGTGTCGCTCGCGCGCGCGTGCGCGAGCGGCGCCGGCGGCGTGCGCGCGCGCAGCAGCCGCGACGCCTGCAGCAGCGCGCCATGGCAGTGGTTGCGCCTGAGCCGAGCGTCGCCAAGGGTCCTCAGCAGCGCCGACAGCTGCGGGATGTATCTAGGGGAACGCGATATGCATTTCTGTATAATGCTATGCTCGTGGGCGTAATTATTAAAAGGGAGCTGAGGGGCTCGAGTCTCTCGAGCGCGTTGCTGTTTATATCCTTCTACTTCTACCACAATAGACAGGACAGTACCGGCCGTTCACGGTTTAGCGTTGCGCGATCCCGGGAGCGTCTCTATGTGTACAGAAGTTTGGTCATTCTTTTCAGGATGGAGTAGCATCCTCCTACAATTTTGAGGCCCTCTTACAATCTTGAGGAATCTCACTGACTTCCTCCTAGTTGCAGCGGGTCGGTTCGTGAGCCATTCGTCAAGTCGTCGGTACGCACCGGTCGGGCGCGCACAGCGGCACGAGCGCGCGCGCGGCCAGGCGGCGCGCGGCCAGCACGCGCGCACGCGCACAGGAGCGCGCGGGCGGCGCCAGCGCGGCCAGGCGCAGCGCCGACGCCGTGCCCTCCAGCGCGGACGGGTACAGCCGCCCCAGCAGCACCAGCACCGCGAACAGCGCCGGCTGCAGCTGCTCCTCCAGCGACGCCTCCGCCTCCTTCAGCTTGTTCTGCGACAGTTGATACCCAGTTACCTCGTTGCTGGTGTTACGTAGCATTTTAAACTTCACATTACATGAAAGCTTCCGATAGAAATACCCGCCGTTTTATCACAAAAGAAAAACTAAGAGCGAAATATGAGATTAGTGATATAGAATTGACGAAAGCTTTCAATAATATCACACAAAAGATTCAAGCAGGATAAGAGGGTTTAACAAGTAACATAATACTGTAACAGCTTAAACCGAGAAGATACGTAAGATACCATCAGTAAATTAGATGCTATGGAGAGGCAGTATGGCAAGTGTATTGAAGCAAACGTCGGTGTACATCAGGGACCCAACCTTGATCCTTTCCTATTCAATCTCCATACACCAAAATCTTACATAACATACTCGTGCACACAATGCAGCTTCCAGCAGCGCCAGTGACGAGATGACATGAAGCACACGTACCAGTATGAAGTCGTAGAGGCGCGGGTAGCGCAGGAAGAAGATGCGTCCCGTCATGGTGTTGCGCAGCGCGGGCGTGTCCGCGCGGCGCTCGCGCGCCACGCCGAACGCGCGCACCATCAGCGCGCTGAACAGCAGCGTCGCGCTGTTGCGCTCCTGACCGAATATACGAAGGGGTCGTCCATTAAATATGTATGTATAAGTGGCTGATGGTGGCCAAAAAAAACCTAACACGAGACAGGTATTTTTTTGCAATAATTTAATTCCTGGTAAAATAATGTCATACATACACAAGTATCATCACGCCTACAATCCCTGAAGGGGAAGACTATGGTCTAAGGAGCAATGTGGCTCCTTAAACCACATTAAGCTAAATGTTAAATGAGGTTTGGTATTTTCTACCAAACCTCATTTAGTGAGAAAGATTGCAGTGTCAAGTGCTCGCTCGTCGCGTACATAATCACAAACTCAATATACACCTATTAGTCCTATTTTACGATATGCCAGACGAGAAACATAGTTGGTACATTATTTACCAATATGAGTCGTGTTTGGCAATACTTTTCCTCCCTCCACCTACCGGTGACACGCGGTGAGGTTTTAAACTACCGTTTCCCCCCATTCAGTATCACGTATATTTATTTGGTACACTAATAATTAGGATAAAGAAGAAATTGTTAGTTCAACAAAAAAATTATCGTCATTTACACTAATAGATAGTTAATTAAAGACAGTTCATTTAAAATAGGTCAAAACGCACATTTTATTTGATGGCTTGTTAACTGTAACTTTTGCATACAATACATAATTAAAATACTAACCATCCAAGTGTCAGCTTCGAACCCCTGTAGAGCCACCATCAGCCCTTCGCCCACGTAGCCCGCCACGCTCTCCTCCAGCATAGAGTTCCTGAACAACGCCCTGAGAATGTTCAGGCTGTGCGTTCTCGTCTCTACCAAGTGATCCCTCGACGCCGCCTCACTCTCTTCTATAGAGTCGTTTAAATTCAATGTAGAGTTGATGGTCGCCGCCATAGAGTTAAATGGAGATTTCGTTGAATTATCAAGTTTGTCATTAGATGTTTCTTTTATAGAATCAGGTAAGGTGGATTCGTCAGCCGAGTCACGTTCTGCGTCTTCGGTTAAAATATCTTCAAGGGCATCCGCGTCGATAGCGTCGCCTGGAGCATCGGGGTCGTCGGGATCAGCGCGACGGGGGTCTTCGGTAGAGTTGACGGAGGTGGCTCGGGCGAGGCGCAGCAGGGTGGTGATGCACTCGTGAAGGCATTTCGGGTTGCCGTGCACCTGCAGCTCCGTCGTCACGAGCGCCTGCAAGAAGGGTTCACCCGTTACATGTTTACAGCCTTATTAATGGTTATATATAATAGGCAACGCTCGCGCACCTGTATCATGAAGGGCAGGCCGGCGCTGCGGCGGGTGGCGCTGCGCGCGCGCGGCGCGGCGACGGCGGCCGTGAGCGCGCGCAGCCAGGCGCGCGGCAGCGCGTGCAGCGCCGCGCTGCGGCTGCGCCACAGGCGCGCGAGCAGGCGCGTGAAGCCGACGTACGCCTGCTCGAAGGCGCCGCGGTGCTGCGTGCGGGACAGCAGCCGCGTGAAGTGCCGCCCCCGCGCGCGCCACCGTGCGCGCCGACACCGACCCGCCCGCCGCGCCCTCCGCCGCGATGCTGAGGCGCGACAGGGCGCTGCCCAGCAGGAGCGACACCTGCACACCAATCATAATACGATAGCCCCACGACAATGGGAGATAACCTGGGACGAAAGCCAGAAAAGAAAAAAGAAGTGACTCAGTTGGTGTCACTTTTAGACATTTATAATCGAGTGTTGGATAATATTTTATTACCTCTTTTACCGTTCGCCAGGCGCATAGCAAGACCATTTGAGCTGTCACAGGCCTTCCATCTTCCAAAATTACATCTCTGTAGAAAACAATAATGTACTATATATACTAGATAGTTTTTAAGTGTAGTGTACCACAAAAACATACGTCATGAAATAGTAATAGGACTCCATACGATCGCTAATCATTATTTTTAGTATATACGAAAACAGCAACACGGATCAAATATTTTCATGCAAAGAATTATAAAAAATTATAATGTTATCTCAAAAATTCACAAAGTTACAATCTTTTTGTGTTGCCTTTACCATCGCAATTACAGGCTTTGCATAATGAAAATCTTAATGACTCTTTAATAAAAATACTGTATTAAAAACGCAGACTCATGGCAGGCGGTGCCATAAATCACTTTTGTAACAGGGATGCGCATGCTCATTACTGGACTATCGATAATACGAAATGTGATTCTTAATTACATATCATGTACTTATTGACGGTACTTAACTTACTCTTCTGTGTAATTACGAAATAATTGTACTTACGGAAATATGGTTAAACTCTAATATAAACAACAGTGAATTTATAGATTCTAAATAAGTACGTAATTTATCGCAGAGATCGTAACTGTTCTAGGGCCTCTAAGATGGATGGCGGGGGAGTTATGATAGCCGTATCACAAAATATTCCGTCTACGCGTCTTGAGCATTGGGAGACTGACTGTGAGGACTATCTGCCTCCGCCAGTCAAATCGGAGACTCTTTCATCATTCTTGAGGAACGTAGATAGTGTACTGGACCGAGTAGAGGCCGAAAATGTAGTTATTCTGGGAGATTTTAATTTGGGCTTAATTAATTGGACAATAGATAATGAATCACATATGATACCATCTTCCTATGATTGCAGCATAGGATACTCACTTATTGATTTCATGTCTATGAATAGATTAGTTGTTTGAAAGAGATGAAACCAGAACGGATACAAGGATAACGATTGACGATGTAGTGCTGGAACAGGTGAATGAAATTGTATATCTAGGATCTGCATTTAGTAGAGATGGAAGGTACTCCGCTGATATAGAAAGAAGAGTAAATGCAGGGAATAGGGTGAATGGAGCGTTAGGAAAACTTTTAGGCAGCAAAATCTTAAGCCAGAAGGCCCAGCTCGCCATACACAATGCGGTGCTGATTCCTACGCTAACATATGGAAGCGAGAGTTGGGTATGGCAGAAAGAGCATGAAAGTAAAATAAACGCGGTCGAGATGCGTGCGCTGCGAAAAATCTGCGGTGTATCGCTCACAGACTGCGTTCGGAATGATGATGTAAGAAAGAGAGTTGGTCTGAAGGACAGCGTCGGAGTCAAGGTAAGAAGAGGCATGCTCCGGTGGTTCGGACTTGTGGAAAGAATGGATGACGAAAGATTGACTAAACAGATATACAATGCGAATGTGGAAGGATGTAGGAGCTGCGGAAGGCCCAGGCTTACCTACCACGACCAGATTGGTCGTGTATTAAAAGAAGGTGATGCTAGGAGTCATAAAAATCGTAGAGTTTGTATGAAAAGGATTATGAATGTTGAAGAGGCGAGTGAGGTGTGCAAGGGTCGTGCCATATGGCGTTCGGTTCTCTCTGCCTACCCCGCTAGGGAAGTGGCGTGAAGTTTAGTTAGTTAGTTAGTTAGTTCTATGAATAGATTATATCAGCTCAACAATATTGCTTATGTTGACGGTGGATATTTAGACCTCGTATTGAGCAATATTACAGATGTTTGTATCACACAACCCCTTGATTTAATGAGCAAGCTGGATCTTAAACACCCTAATTTGTTAATGACTCTAAAGGGCTCCGATATTCAATACTTAAAACCGAAGGAACGCACGGATTTTAACTTTTATAAGGCTGACTAGCAAATTATCTCACATAAACTCCAATGTAATGTATGCTCCTGTTTTACCCCCGATTACATCTAACTATTTACTTCTGAATATAAAGTTTACCAAGGCCGAGATAGAATTACAGATAAAACTATTAGATTTAGATAAAGGAGCTGGTCCCGACAATATCCCACCTGTATTCATAAAACGCTGTGGGCCTGCTATATCATTGCCTCTAACGTTAATAATTAATCGCTCGGGATCGAGATCGGGACCTGACCTCTCTCTGGGCTGCGTTGTAGCCGCCATGCTCAGCAGTGAGAGGTCGTGGGCGGCAATGGTCTCCTTCTGTGAGGACGTTATGTCCCAGAAGGAGGCCGCGGAGCGGGCACGGGAGAACGACCCTCTCGCTGACCCACTCCGACGCAGACGGCTGGGCGGTCGAATGAGGAGGTACGCACACCTCCCCCCAATCGTCCTAGCGGACCACGCGGGTGAGGGCCGGGGGGCCCCCACCCGCATTGCACGGATCCGCCTGTCTGGGAGATGATTTCCGTGTGCCGAATCGTCTCCCCCTAGGCGCGGGAGGCCCAGCTAAAGCTGGGCCGACGCTGGGGTGTTCACGGTAGTTTAGCGCTGCGCGATCCCGTGGGCACCTTACATAAAGGCGTAGAGGTACATCCCAGGGGTTTAGACGGTATACCCCGCCCACTACCACCTTGGGCGGAGCAGGGTTCTCCAACCATCTAGAGGGCCCGGGAGTCCGACACACCCTGCTGATTCCCCCCGGTCTCAGCGGGACGGTGCGAAACGCATTCCCCTGGGTAAACAAAAAAAAAAAAAGGGCGTCATGTTGATGGTCTGATCACTGATTGCCAGCATGGTTACCGGGGTGGTCGTTCGGCTGAGACTAATCTGTCAGCCTTTATTTCTGATATATCACAATTTATGATAGGGGCGCTCAAGTTCATGCCATTTATACAGACTTCAAAAGTGCATTTGATAAAGTAAATCACTCCTTACTTTTGCTTAAATTGGAATCTTATGGAATAACAGGATGTCTTTTGAATTGGTTTCGATCTTATTTACATAAAAGACCTCAAAACATTTTGGTAAATGCATATGAATCTAAAGAGTATTATGCTACTTCGGGAGTACCTCAGGGTTCGCACCTAGGTCCATTCTCTTTCTAATATTTATAAATGATATAACTACACACATTAAACATTGTAAAATATCTTTATTTGCCGACGATCTAAAAATATACAAACCAGTTATTACTTTCAATGATATGGACCTAGTTCAGGAGGACTTAAATATTAATAAATGTTTTCATATAAAATTTACAAAAAAGTAAAACAGATTATTTACACGCTACATTCTATATCACACTTGCTTAACAGAGGTAAGTGAGATTAGCGATTTGGGAGTTATAGTGGACAGTCAATTAAAATTCACATCTCATATTAACACCATATTTAAAAAAGCAGGACAAACATTGCGATTCTTCAAGCGATCCTCGGTTGGCTTTCGACTGACTTCAACAAAAACATTATTATACAAGGCTCTAGTGCGAAGTCATTTGGAATATGCAAGTGTGGCATGGAACCCTGGTTACACTGTTCAATCCCAAAGAATTGAAAGTATACAGCGCTAATTTACTCGACATATTGCTTTATATATCTTCAGGCATATCACACAGGGCTCCTTATAGCCAAAGATTGAGTTTTATTAAGATGACAACACTACGCTACCGCTGCACAGTTGACGACTTATCGTTTTTGCATAGACTCGTCAATGGTCGTATATGCGAAGCGCTCATGGAACATGTCAAGCTATCGGTCCCGTTTAAATATCCTCGGCATCCAGTTGAGAAGTTCTTTAACATACCTTTTGCAAGAACAAGCCTAGGTCGTCAAGCCCCTCTGGCTAAATGTTGCTTGCAATATAATGAGCTTAATAACGTAGGAGGTCGGTTTGATATTTTCCGCCATAAGCTGCGTAGTTTTAAACACAAACTGATCTCAAGTATTAAGATATGTTTAATTATTATTAATTGTCCTTTAATTATTCTTTCTTATATACAATTGAATTTAATTTTTTTTTTAAGAAGATATGTTCATGTTATTTTCGTTTAAACTTCTTTTGCCTGCGTATGTTATATTCTGCCTAATTTATATATGTAGGCAGAATATAACATACGCTGTACCTATTACTGCGAATTCTGTGTACGCCTCTTATTAGTATACATATAAGACCTCATTTATATATCATAAGTACTGTTTTCAATAATGTTGATATGTATGTCGCAGATTCAAACGGATTTGAATCCACAGGCTGTTCGTTGGTATCATTATGATTTTTCAATCAGTCAGTGCGCACGTCCGGCGCGGGCGCCGTCTCAAAAGCAAGTGACTGTTTTTGAACGAACACTCCACTGACAGATGACAAATTACCAACTTCATTTTAGTCCGCAGTGTTGCCACTCGAATAAATTAAATAATTACCAAATAATTGGCGTAAAAATTATAATCTCTGACATGTATACTGTTGGTGTACCTTTCTAAATAAATAAATAAATAAAATAAGTACTTAGAAATAATTAGATAATAGATTACCCTCGAGTTTCAAATACCCCATTTCAGACCTATTGTTATCGATAAACGCACGTATACAAACATCGTGCATCTCTGTGTCTGTGTGATGTCATCCATAAACAGTGCAAGTGCGAGAGAGAAAATGATGTGCGCTATCTCTTTTGCACGTTTTATTGCTCCTCCTGCCACGAGTTAGGTATATGCGACTTTATCAGCGTTAGGTATAAGAGGCGCTGAATCTATCGATTATATAAACGAGTATACGTGTGGTACCCGGTGTTCCCGTGGTCGGAGACGGCGAGGCCGGCGGCGTCGGCCGGCAGGTGCCCCTCGGGCGAGGCGCTGTTCACCACGCTCGCCACGCACGCGCTCGCCTCCATGCACGTCGACAGTATCTCTTCAACCAGCGCCGTCCACTGAGGGTCCTCCGATATCGCACTGAGAACCGAAAGGTGTTAGTCACCGTATAGGAAATACCGAAAGTCGTTCAACATTATACATTAATAGCTTCTGCCCGCGCCTTTGCTTACAGTAAATCGATTATCGATTTTTCAGTCTATAATATATGTCTGTGCCTAATTTCATCCAGAACCGTTCAGTAGTTTTTGAGTTTATTTGTTACAAACATACAACAATACAAATGCTACGTAAATAAATAAATTGATAAGATTAGCCTACCGATATCCTAGTTTCAAACTAACATATAGACATGTTAAGTACTTTTTTTTTATCTATGACTCGAGTACAAACGACTAGGTAGCGACCCGTTGCACTAGCAGCACGATGATTACTTACCATCTGTTGATCTCTGACAAGAGGAGCAAGGCTGTTATATTGACGCTTCGTGCGCCCCTCCTACGTCTGCAAGGAGTGAATGGATCGTTCTCCCGCTCTCGCTTTCATAGAAGAAGGCGGAGGAGCGAGAACAGAAGAACGAGCCACTCGTTCCTCTTCCTCATAGACGTAGGAGGGGACACGTTAGTGTCACACGTATTTCCATTGTTTCACTGTCAGACGAAAATGGCTTGCAGGTCCCGGTCATTTCCACCACCTCCTCCAAAGATGAGCGGTATATGTACTCCGCGTTGGAAAAAAGAAGGGAGAAGGGGATGGCTCAAGGATAGCCGGACGTCCACCGTGCGTTAGCAACTCACTCGGCGTCCAGCTCGTCCAGCAGCCGGCCCAGGCAGTGCACGAGGCCGTACATGGGCGCGCGCCGCGCCGCGCGCACCAGGCCGCGCCGGCACTCCGCCAGCTGCGCGCGCAGCGCCGCCGCCAGCCGCCGGGACAGCGCGAGGGACGCCGCCTCCGCTGCCGACCTGCACATGAAGGTTTAACCAATATCGGTCCCGGCGGCCGATCTCAACGAGGATTGGCCAACTGCGCAGGAGATATTATAGTGCACAAGTGTGTGCGCAAACACAGGTGCACTCTCTGTTCCTTCACTCTCATAGGCCGGTGAGACGGCAATTCGACACGACCGGAGAGAGGTCAGGTGCAGGACCAACGGCTTAACGTGCTTTCCGAGGCCCGGGGGTGATTAAACCGCCAAATTCCTGACCCCGGACTGTTACAAAGTAATTTCAATATTGAAATACCCAGCCATAAATTTTTGATTTGGACCCGGGATTATTTGCTGCTTTTTAGTTCATGTAATTATTTACTTATATACACTTATATATATGTACTTATACCAGTATTGGAATAGAACCCCTATACGTAAGTGTACTATACTTAAGTACAGTAAATAAAAAAGTCGTATTCCACTTACCAATCATTTCCTTGCAAAATAAGCTCCGGCAGGTTGTTCTTGATGAAGCTCAGTTTATACGCGGCAGACACACAGTCCGTGGGCTTCATGGACGACGCCTCCCGCAAAATATCGTCTATGTCCAAGCTAACACGGTATTGTTTTCCCTGTAAAAGCAAAATTAAGTTTTCCCAAAAACTATTAAGAAATGATGAGCCACTTTGTTATGGTACATCTGCTATTTCGACTCACATGACTTCGTCTGATGTCGATTTGGACATCAGCCACGCGATGTCGTTAGATATGTCAAGCGAAATCGCCCGGCTTTGCTTGACAAGACACATGTCATGGGTACGCCGTGTATCCTTGTTTTAAAGTTGCGAAATGCTTAACTCACCCGGAGCAGGTCGGGCGGCGCGGAGTTAAGCACCTGCAGCGCCAGCGCCTTGTTGCCCTCGTAGCTGTCCTCCAGACGCAGCAACAGCTTTTCCACGTACTCCTTCTTCCACTCCCTGCAACCGAATACAATAAATAGGCTACTTGACAAAACAATTCTTTGGCTGTCTTTACTTTTTTTGTTCAGAAACAAAAAAATAACGAAGCAACGCATCAGAATTTCGCGCGGCGTCACCAGACCCTAAAAAATTTAAAATATGTGACGCCAAAGCGTTCTCGGTATGTACGCTCAGCGGCTCACCAGGCGTGCCCGCCGAGGCGCACCGAGGCCAGCCAGGCCAGCAGCTGCAGCGCCACGCAGCGGCGGCTGTAGTTGGCGCCGGGCGCGAGGCTGCTGAAGCACTGCGCGCGCAGCTGCTGCGGGCGCGGCGGTATGTACGCGAGGCGGCTCACCAGGCGTGCCCGCCGAGGCGCACCGAGGCCAGCCAGGCCAGCAGCTGCAGCGCCACGCAGCGGCGGCTGTAGTTGGCGCCGGGCGCGAGGCTGCTGAAGCACTGCGCGCGCAGCTGCTGCGGGCGCGGCGGTATGTACGCGAGGCGGCTCACCAGGCGTGCCCGCCGAGGCGCACCGAGGCCAGCCAGGCCAGCAGCTGCAGCGCCACGCAGCGGCGGCTGTAGTTGGCGCCGGGCGCGAGGCTGCTGAAGCACTGCGCGCGCAGCTGCTGCGGGCGCGGCGGTATGTACGCGAGGCGGCTCACCAGGCGTGCCCGCCGAGGCGCACCGAGGCCAGCCAGGCCAGCAGCTGCAGCGCCACGCAGCGGCGGCTGTAGTTGGCGCCGGGCGCGAGGCTGCTGAAGCACTGCGCGCGCAGCTGCTGCGGGCGCGGCGGTATGTACGCGAGGCGGCTCACCAGGCGTGCCCGCCGAGGCGCACCGAGGCCAGCCAGGCCAGCAGCTGCAGCGCCACGCAGCGGCGGCTGTAGTTGGCGCCGGGCGCGAGGCTGCTGAAGCACTGCGCGCGCAGCTGCTGCGGGCGCGGCGGTATGTACGCGAGGCGGCTCACCAGGCGTGCCCGCCGAGGCGCACCGAGGCCAGCCAGGCCAGCAGCTGCAGCGCCACGCAGCGGCGGCTGTAGTTGGCGCCGGGCGCGAGGCTGCTGAAGCACTGCGCGCGCAGCTGCTGCGGGCGCGGCGGTATGTACGCGAGGCGGCTCACCAGGCGTGCCCGCCGAGGCGCACCGAGGCCAGCCAGGCCAGCAGCTGCAGCGCCACGCAGCGGCGGCTGTAGTTGGCGCCGGGCGCGAGGCTGCTGAAGCACTGCGCGCGCAGCTGCTGCGGGCGCGGCGGTATGTACGCGAGGCGGCTCACCAGGCGTGCCCGCCGAGGCGCACCGAGGCCAGCCAGGCCAGCAGCTGCAGCGCCACGCAGCGGCGGCTGTAGTTGGCGCCGGGCGCGAGGCTGCTGAAGCACTGCGCGCGCAGCTGCTGCGGGCGCGGCGGTATGTACGCGAGGCGGCTCACCAGGCGTGCCCGCCGAGGCGCACCGAGGCCAGCCAGGCCAGCAGCTGCAGCGCCACGCAGCGGCGGCTGTAGTTGGCGCCGGGCGCGAGGCTGCTGAAGCACTGCGCGCGCAGCTGCTGCGGGCGCGGCGGTATGTACGCGAGGCGGCTCACCAGGCGTGCCCGCCGAGGCGCACCGAGGCCAGCCAGGCCAGCAGCTGCAGCGCCACGCAGCGGCGGCTGTAGTTGGCGCCGGGCGCGAGGCTGCTGAAGCACTGCGCGCGCAGCTGCTGCGGGCGCGGCGGTATGTACGCGAGGCGGCTCACCAGGCGTGCCCGCCGAGGCGCACCGAGGCCAGCCAGGCCAGCAGCTGCAGCGCCACGCAGCGGCGGCTGTAGTTGGCGCCGGGCGCGAGGCTGCTGAAGCACTGCGCGCGCAGCTGCTGCGGGCGCGGCGGTATGTACGCGAGGCGGCTCACCAGGCGTGCCCGCCGAGGCGCACCGAGGCCAGCCAGGCCAGCAGCTGCAGCGCCACGCAGCGGCGGCTGTAGTTGGCGCCGGGCGCGAGGCTGCTGAAGCACTGCGCGCGCAGCTGCTCCGCGAAGCGCGTGTAGTGCTCGGCGCCGCCCGGGCTGCGCGCCAGCGCGCGGTAGCTGTCCTCCAGCCGCTTCGTGAACTGGAAACAAATTTTGTGTACACCGGCGATTTCTTATCAGGGTATCCAAAATGAATGTCCAAAAAAATCATTTCCTAACTCTTGCCAGACTTTCACCGAGATTTTTTGAAATTCCCTGAACAGCAGAGAGCGTCTCACGCAATCTCGAGTGGAGGGACGGTGGTGGTTCTTCCAAGAGAAAAAAATAATATTTCTCTGTTATAATTGAGATGGACTCAAAAATCTCCAATAGAGTAACCAATGGATAATCCGGCTATAAAAGGTACCTTCTTCATAAGCGAAAGCGTGAGCTGCCGCAGATGCGGCGCCTGCGCATTGGCGTTGTAGTGCAGGAAGTGCCGCACCAGCGCCAGGTCGGCAGCGCGGAACGGCTCCGTCGAGCGTCGGGACTCCGCCACCAGCGACAGAGACAGGATCCGAACCTACAACCAACGGTAATTCAGGTAGATATCCCGTATCACATCTCAAAGTCCATAGTAGAACTCACTTTATACCGGTTTTTAGTTTCCCTTTATCGAAATGGTCTTGTATTAGCCGGATGTTGCATGTTTTACACTGCAAACTAAGAACAATTGTAATCCATCAAACATTTAGATCAGACTCTCGAAATACCTCTACCTGTTCGACCTATGACCCTACGTAAGTCTTAAAGGCCCGGGCCTGTCCCGTAATTGTGCCGACACATGGGACATATTGATAATATTCTCCGATCTAACTTTATAAACAGACAATTTTTTTTTGTGATTTAATTATTTTAGCCCGATGACAGGTCATCCGTCACGACTGGAGAGAAAGATCATGCGTAGAATAGCTATAGAATCTTAAGGGTATTTTGTCAAAGCAAAATCTGTAGCAAGCTAGCTCTTTGTGGCTCCGACCGCGTGGAATTTGATCACAGAGATGTATCGTCCCTCCCGTTATCCTTAATTTACCTATTTCTGGGTCTCAGTGTGTGTATATGTCTCTTCATAGACTTTAAACTTTCAGCGTACTAAATTCCATCACACGAGTAGGTCAGGCGTGAAAAAGTTACAACACCGACAGCCGTCTTACATGATTTTTTTAAAAGAAATTGGCGAAATCACTCCCCTGCTTTGGAAAGCACGTTAAGCCGTTTGAACCTGTGGCCATTCTTCGGTCATGTCGGGTTGCCGTCTTACCAGACTAGAGTGAGAGTGAGAGTGAAGGAACAGAGTGGACCTGTTTTTGTGCAGGCACTTGCCCACTAAAATCTCCTGTGAAGTCGGCTAACTACTAGGATTGGCTCGGATAAAAGGATATCGTTTGTCACGTACCTCATCGACGGCGTCTATAGCGGCCCGCTCCAGCAGCTCGTAGGCGAGCAGGTCCTGCCAGTGCGGCGCTCAGCAGCACCAGCGCGCAGCCCAGGTAGGAGGATATCGTTGTCACGTACCTCATCGACGGCGTCAATAGCGGCCCGCTCCAGCAGCTCGTAGGCGAGCAGGTCCTGCCAGTGCGGCGCTCAGCAGCACCAGCGCGCAGCCCAGGTAGGAGGATATCGTTGTCACGTACCTCATCGACGGCGTCTATAGCGGCCCGCTCCAGCAGCTCGTAGGCGAGCAGGTCCTGCCAGTGCGGCGCTCAGCAGCACCAGCGCGCAGCCCAGGTAGGTGGATATCGTTGTCACGTACCTCATCGACGGCGTCTATAGCGGCCCGCTCCAGCAGCTCGTAGGCGAGCAGGTCCTGCCAGTGCGGCGCTCAGCAGCACCAGCGCGCAGCCCAGGTAGGAGGATATCGTTGTCACGTACCTCATCGACGGCGTCTATAGCGGCCCGCTCCAGCAGCTCGTAGGCGAGCAGGTCCTGCCAGTGCGGCGCTCAGCAGCACCAGCGCGCAGCCCAGGTAGGAGGATATCGTTGTCACGTACCTCATTGACGGCGTCTATAGCGGCCCGCTCCAGCAGCTCGTAGGCGAGCAGGTCCTGCCAGTGCGGCGCTCAGCAGCACCAGCGCGCAGCCCAGGTAGGAGGATATCGTTGTCACGTACCTCATCGACGGCGTCTATAGCGGCCCGCTCCAGCAGCTCGTAGGCGAGCAGGTCCTGCCAGTGCGGCGCTCAGCAGCACCAGCGCGCAGCCCAGGTAGGAGGATATCGTTGTCACGTACCTCATTGACGGCGTCTATAGCGGCCCGCTCCAGCAGCTCGTAGGCGAGCAGGTCCTGCCAGTGCGGCGCTCAGCAGCACCAGCGCGCAGCCCAGGTAGGAGGATATCGTTGTCACGTACCTCATCGACGGCGTCTATAGCGGCCCGCTCCAGCAGCTCGTAGGCGAGCAGGTCCTGCCAGTGCGGCGCTCAGCAGCACCAGCGCGCAGCCCAGGTAGGAGGATATCGTTGTCACGTACCTCATCGAC
>OX596211.1:344985-531024 GCA_951394215.1 Glyphodes perspectalis | reverse complement strand
GGAGCCCTTTAATGGAATCTTCGAATATTGGAAGGTAGTTAGATTTTTTAATGGACTGCTTATAATATTGTGAAAATTTTTGATTTATACCGATTTTCTGATTGCATTAGGACCATGTTTATTTGGATTTATATTTAAAGATAGGGATATGTTTTCAGGGTACGGTAATAGTACACCGCTGACCAATGGGTCTGCCAACTCTCCGCTGGGCCGCGCGGCTGGGTCGCCGCCAGTGACCGGCGCGGGAGGCGTAGGAGGCCCCACCGGGGCCGGGCCGTCCCCCATGGCGGCGCTCATGTCGGTGGCCGACACGCTGCCGCCGGGCTCGCCACGCTCGGCCGGCGGCTCGCCGCCTCAGCCGCCGCCGCCGCGCTCCAACAGCCGCTCCAGCCAGCACTCACCCAACTCCTCAGGTGCGCAACGAATCTCGTCGCCATCGCACGCCGGTGCTACACGTTCTACTCGAGTTATATTATGACCATAACACTGCAACGGATCCTAAAAGAAATGTGCTGTCTAGTCCAGTGTGTT
Organism: Glyphodes perspectalis; assembly: GCA_951394215.1. NCBI lineage: Eukaryota > Metazoa > Arthropoda > Insecta > Lepidoptera > Crambidae > Glyphodes > Glyphodes perspectalis. The sequence goes on along the minus strand of OX596211.1, from coordinate 530,493 downwards.
AAGCCACAACATGCATCGTGTAAGAAGATTTTTGGCATTGTGTAGTAAATCTGTGCTTTTCAAATCTTAACTACGGTAATAAAATAAAATATTGAGTCCATTGAACTGAACTTCATGTTATCGAAGATGAAAATACAAGTTCTGTGAGTGAGGTCGTTCGGGACTACTTCTGTGGATATTGCTCCCGAGCGAGGCTCGAACGGAACTCGGCGTTTCCGTGCCGCTCGCGGCGGGCGCCCGACGACCGCCTCTCAGTTACGGTCTGCTCGGTTCGATCGCGAACGATCTAGACGCGTCAGGAGCAGTAGGTCCCACCGGCAGACGGTAGCTAACTATGTCCTCCGGTCGCAGGGTCGAACGGCGGGCGGCGGTCGTCGGGCTCGCGGCACGTGTCGTCGACGACGTCGGTGTCGTCGACGGAGGCCGGCGACGGCGCAGACGCGGCCGCGCCCGCGCCCACGCCGCTGCTCAAGTGCACGCTGTGCCAGGAGCGCCTCGAGGACACGCACTTCGTGCAGTGCCCCAGCCAGCCGCACCACAAGTTCTGCTTCCCTTGCTCCCGGGACTCCATCAAGCGACAGCAAGGATCCGAGGTACGTTTCTTTACATATTTTCAGCACCAAATACATACGTTACATTCGTTTGCATTTACACAATCGGTAACGAAGGATGCAATGACTCAAATATCGGCGCCTCTTTCAGGTGTACTGTCCGAGCGGGGAGAAGTGCCCGCTGGCTAACTCCACAGTGCCGTGGGCCTTCATGCAGGGAGAGATCGCGACGATCCTCGGCGAGGAGTTCAAGCCGAAGAAGGAGCGGGAGACCTAGGGCAGCGCGGCGGCGCCCCGACTCTACCTCTTGCCCCTCTCGCCGTGAGCGGGAGCGAAGCCGCACGCGGCCGGCGCCAGGCGCGCGGCTCGCGGCTCGGCGCGGCTCCGGCCGCCCGCCGCACCGACACTGTATATACTTGTAAATAGTCCGCGAGGAGGTCGCCTCCCCGGGCGCGCGGAAGGCGCGCGGTCATGTCGGGACCGTCGCCCGCGGGACGGTGTGTCGATCTGATTTCTTGTCGGGATTCGTCGCAGAGTCCCGACGACGGTATGCTGTTTCGGTACGCAGGATTTCTTCGGATGCCATTTTCTTAGTTACCTTTAGGTCCCGAACCATAGTGAACTTGGCATTTATTTATGTGATTCTTATATACTGTACGAGTATTATACGATATACGATCATGACATATTATATAGTCGAGGGTACTGATTGTAAAGAATTAGTTTTGTGACGCCGAGGAGCGTCGCTCGTGTACAGACCTTAGCTCGATGTATATTTGTATTTATTGCATAAGAAGCGTACTAAACATTATTATTTTACAAGCGATTTATTCAGAGTGGCTCGAGTTCCGTTACTGTCTTGCATTCGATGACAAAATTCGGCCTTTCTTCTATGTGTTTCTTTTATTTATTCAGGGAGACGAGATGCGTTCTGTTGAAATTGGAAATTGTTCAAAATTAATATTTTTGATAATTTAACTATATGGAGTTGATTTGAGTTAATTATTTTGTAAGGATAAGTGAAACTGTAAGCGCCAAAGCGGCGCGGCGGCCGCGGTCGCCGCGCCGCAGTATTAGCGGGAGCGCTTTGCATACGCTGGGAGCGTACCTAGTCATTTTGTGAAATGTCAAATTGTCAGAACCGCGACCACGCGGCCGTTATAGGAACTCTTAAAACTCGCTGCTATATTTGTATAAAGTGAAGTAATTATCATTATCTAATTATCATTATATATGTCATAATGTTAAACAGTTGGTAGTGTGTGTCAATTTCGAAGGCTATCAGAGGACGCCCGAAGCTTGAGTTTTGTTTTCGCATTTTTTTGTACCTTTGTTTATTCCGGAGCGTGTTTGGCGGCGGCGCGCGCGGTGGTGAGGCGACCCCGCCGACTCCCGCGCACGCCGCCCGGCGCGTGCATTTGTTTATGAGAATTAATGAGTCTTCTACGATATTTCTTCGAATAGCGATTGATATCTATAAGTCGAGACTTATGTCTTTAAACGGTACATATTAGAACATTCAATTAAATTGACATGTCCATTATTTATTTTAGATATATCTTTGTGTACATATACTTACGTTGTATAAACTTGTTGTAAATATTTTAGGTAGCAAGGAACGACCACTAAGATTCTCGAGGACTTCTTATTCAGTATTAGTGGAGACTTTGAGCCTTATGTAGATGATTGTAACATTTTAAATTCTTCATTCAATTGTATTCATTGTGAATAAAAAGTTATCATACTTATTTTGAATGTTAACTAAGTCTTTTCTATGAACTATCGGTATATTTAATCACTTATTAATAGCGCGTATATTTATGTTCTGTGGGTGCTGTCAGATGGTAGCCGTTTCGCGTTTAGTTCCGAAGTGGGAAACGATAGATGGCGCGGAGCACGGTTTGATAGTGAAGCTACATCGTTATTTCTGATAGATTCGAAATTGATAATTAGTATTATCAGTGGAAGCACCCTACTCGGGTTTGTCAAATAAATTAGTTTTCGCCGAAATGGCAAAGGTAATATTGTAAGCACAAAGTGTGCATTTTTTATTTCCCTTTTGGTACATTAAATGTACGTGTTTTTATATTTCTCACGTGACATGGCTAAAGTGTTTTTGAATCATCATTTTGTAATAAATGCGGGGATACGACTAGTAGTAAGGAATTTTGTGTAATTATAATGAAATGAAAATGTTATTTGTATGGGATTTTCATACATTTTGAATTGTGTAAAGATTCTTCTAGTCGAATTACTGCAAATATCTATTTCTGTGATTTGTCGTTGTGGCAATAATTTTGTATTGCTGATCCATATGTATTTGATGGATTTTAACTGATTTGATTGCCACAGTGGCTTAACTAGAATAAAAAAATTGGTGCACCTCAAGGGTGAGTTTTAATCCCAGTTTTATAAACTGTTGGTGTAAATGAAGCGTACACATTTAGCTGTGTTTACTTACTTTTCTCAGACGTACATTTAATATGTCAAATTGTCATAGTCCGCCTTTACCCATAGGCTTGTTTGTAGATGTCGAAGGAATCGACACCGAAGTGTATAATTTGAGACTTGTCTCTTTCTTACTGTAAGCAGCAGTGAAATGCTTCGTTTAAGACGTTAAATGTACATGTTGGTGAAATACAATTGATGTGATTTTGTAACAATGTCTTTTCTTTTTACCTTTTATGTCCAAAGTAGAAAATATTTCAATACCCATTTAAAGAAAAACCTTAACCCCAAAAAAACCCAAAATATTTTTTTTTTTTTTTTTTTTCAACTTGGTAACACATTTAACTGCAAGGTGCCGGCAAAAAAAACGGATAATTGTTCTTGTTCCACGGAAAAATAATTGTTTTAGATACGATGAAGAAGGCGCGACAATCTTGAAACATGCGGATTGTTAATGAAATTTTAAAGTTTCTTAGGTCACACTTTTTTTTATCAAAATATTGATATATATTTGAAACTAAAAATGATATAGTTATTACATCTATTCTATTAATAATTTATAATCATTTCCGCAGTCTCCAGTTTTATTTTATGATTGTTTTTTAGTTGTAATTTAATTGCCATAAAAAGAAGTCTCAGGATAAAATTTTTGTGTCATGCTTTTTCTATGGGTAAAAACAATGATTTAACAGTACATTTAATTCTCATGATACCAATTATTTATCTGATGGTATTAGCCAGGTGTATGCTGTGTGTGATGATAATAACAATATATATTTTATGCTTATGAAAGGGTTCTATTTAATTGCCTCTGACACCTAAAGCAATGATGCTTCCGTGTCAATAACAGACAATTCACTGTCTGGGGCACAAACCACATTCGAAACCTACATGGTGGGTTTAAATCTGGCTTTAAACGATCCAAAAACGTTCCTAAATAAAATGTTTGACTAAGCATTTTGTCATCTTTCACAGAACGGTGCGGAGCGGCGGAGAGGATGCCCGAGCCGCTGTGTCTGACCAACAGATGAGGCCAGCCCCTCCTCGGTACCCAGTCGATAGATATTTGGTTAGTACCATAATACGCCCTAATACAGAGCCTACATAGATAGATATTTGTGTGTTTAAAATGTTTTGCTTACAAACATAGACACAGAGTTTCGTATCACAGATACGGCGGTAGCTACTAGTTCGGTCGGTGTTATAGAAAGGTTGAAATTTTTTACTGCCTAGAAGATTCCGCCTGTCAGTAGATAACATTTTTGCTTTCGTATACAAATCTAAATATAGATTTATGTAGATATAATTTATTGATCTTTTAACAAGATCATTATAAGACACTTAATTTAAAAAGTGCATTGTGTAGTCTGCTTTTTATCATTTGGGAATGTTCAAGTTAGCTGATTAATTGTAAAGCTTATTCAATTGCTATAAATATCTTTATATTTATCTATTTCACTAGCTAAGTTTCCATAAACAAAATTACAGGTTGAGAGCAGCAAAAAGATCGAAATGGTTAACATCATAGACGACGAGATTTGGAACCCCGAGCCGGCGCTGCGGCCGGACGAGGAGGCGATGCTGCGGCGCCTGCGCGACACGCTGCAGGCCGCGGCCGGCTCGCTCGCGCAGCTGGCGGGCGGCCTGGCGCGCGCGCCCGCCCGCGCGCGCTCGGCGCCCGCGCCGCTCGACGACCGCTTCAACGAGAAGGTCCACATCGAGGAACTGGTCCACGCCAAATTTCACGGCTACAAAATTGCTGACGATACGCTGCCATTCTCATCTGAGTCTAAACCAAAAAATGTTAACGAGCTAGCTAGTAAACTTCAGAAAACTAAGGTTGTAAACGCAGGCGTTCAGGTGAATCCGGTATCTTCACTGAAAAAGACGACGAATAAGAATTTGCAAATATCGCGAACTAAGATTGTGCAGATTAAAGAGGACAGTCAAATAAATTCTAAAGACAAAGTGTTGAATAATGGTAAATTAAGAAAAGATACTCCTACAGTACATTACAATGAGATATCTTATAAATATGAAGAACCAAAAACCGAACTGCCGTCTAAGAAAGTTTTACAAGTACAAAAAATGCCAGGTGTAAATATAAGAAGCGAATTAAAGGAGCAAAGGGTTTTACAATTAGATATTATGCCTGACATTAAGAATGCGGCGTCGACTTCGGGACGCAACACGAATGTGGGTGTCATTGCTGTGCAGCATGAATCAGCTGTTCCTCCCCAAAGGATTATCTCTAAAGCCACAACAGAATATCCTAAAATGATTCATGAAACGAATAAGCAACCCGTTAGGATTATAACAAAAATGTCTACGTGTGATAGCAGTGAATCTACATGTAATAACGTTAGTTCGGACGCTCAGCATAGGTTAGATATGCAAAAACAACTGAAGCTTGTACTGAAAAGGTCTCCTAAAACCTCAGCACGCGTTGAAAAACCACAAGATAAAACTAAAAAGGAACAACAAAAACGCCTACATTCAACCTTAGATGAATGGAAGAGAAAGTTAAATGCCGTTTATGGTCAACCTTCGACAAGTAATTCTAAAAAAACGCAACCTACGAAAAGTAAGAAAGTCTCTCCCAAAAAATCCAATCTTCTTCCTCGCGAAAAGCCCAAAACAAACCTTTTGAATAATGCCGAATACATTCCTTACTCACAGTTAACTCTTGGTGGAGTCAGGGTCAGTGATATTGAGAAGGAACTATCAGAAATACCCAACAAAGAAGACATTCCTCTTAGTCCAATTATAGATAAAATCTTGAGTAGCCGAGACAATTCCTTTCATAATGATAGTCCTAGAAAACATAAGGATAGCCCGAAAGTACTCACAACTTCCGATGAGAATTTATTACAAGAAGTTATCGACATTGAAAAAACAGTAAGCAAAACGCTTGCAAATTCTGTAAAGAAAAACACAACAATGCCAGCCGAAAAATCCGATCATGAAAGATCAATAGAAAAATCTGATCATGACAAGAGCGATATTGATGGAGGAAACAGCTATGCTGATGATTTCGAAGACGACAAGTCTGAGCAATCGGAACATAAAAAGAGTAGGAAGTCTTCTATTGGCTCTAATGATTTCAGCGATGATATTAAAACGGAAAACAGTTCTAAAGATGATGAAAACAGTGAAGATGAAAAAGATGATACTTCTGATCCTAATATACAAAATACAACTTATACAAAAGTGTTGAACCTTTCATTCAAGAATTCTGTTGACGTGTTCGAATTTGTTCACTCGATTGACACACAAGAAACTGGTACGCAGAGTAATTCCACTAGTAAAATATCACTAAAAGAGACTCAGACATCTCCACGGAATGAAATTTCTAATATCCAGCCCATACACAATGACTTATGGCCGTCAATTGATCCTAAAGGCGAGGTCGAACATATGTTTAAATTAGAGAAAGATTTCATTAAAAAGTTGATATTAGATGAGTATGGTGAGATATTGGAGAAAAATATAACCAAACCTTCAACGTCACATGAGAGAGACAGGGAGGACAGAAGAAATAATGCTGCAGCGTCTCAGAAGAATACTCAAACGTCCCCTACGCACGTGAAAAGTGTAATGACTTCACCCACTCGCACCAAGACGCGGACTACATCGCCGTTTTCTCTAGCGCTAACCGTTGATTGTCAAACCAGCCCAATGATTCAGATTGCGCAGGAAGAAGAATTCAGGATTGAAATAGATAACGAGGTTGACGACCTTGGCATATCCATTAATTTGTCATCGCCGCGATTCAGCCTTCGTCTTCCGCAGAACTCGCGTGAGGTTCTATCGAATCTTGATGACCACAGTGAGTCTAAAGTCGACCAGAAGGAAATCAGTCAGTCTAAAACTTTTAGAAAACATACAGTTAGCAGTAGTTCGAGCTCGGTAGATGCTGATAACTCTTCAGGAATAAGTAGCTTAGGTGAAGTGAGGATGAAGCTCAAAAAGAGACTCAGGAAAGCTAGAATTTCTTCTGAGTCGAGTTCTTCGTCGTTGCTTTCTCAGTATAGTTTCGGATTAGTATCTGGCGAGATCTTGCCCTTGAAGAGCGAGGGCGAGGTTAGCTTCGGCCAGGTAGTTAAGCGGCCAAGTAGACGAAAGCGCAAGGAAAGCGATGGTGAAATAGCTATTTGATTTACCTATGTTGTATTTGCACGTGTATTTTATCACAAACGAATGTTGTCGTATCCCTCAGTGCCTTGAACGGAGTATAATATAGTGTGTTGAATGCTTGTTTGAAATTCGTGTTGCCTACATTTGTTGTTTACTCACCTAAAGTACAAATCGGTTATCGCAATATAATTTGTGATATTTATTTAATTTTATTTTTAAGTGTACAAAATAAAGTAAATTGAGTATATTTTTTACGGTAATTTTAAGAATATTTTTTGCACGTAACTGAATTAAACAGTTATATCGATTAACAAGACGCTTGTGTTTTATTTTATTTGCCCCGAAATATATTTTTTTAAATAATAATTCGGCATAGCAACCAGGACGGAGGAAAAAGATATTAGGTACTTTAGACAAAATGACGTGACTTGAGTCATTTTGAATTAAAAACATACTTATTTATTGGTACTTATGCGAATAACATTAAACAATAAATATAAATCCCACAAAGAACTTTATCATCATCAACATCGCAGTAAAGCAGTATAAAACATAAAAACTATATGCGTTAAAATAAAAAGTTATTAATTTCTGCGGAATCCTATTGACATGTAAATTATATTAAATTGCTGATGAAATACCCATAATAAAACCATAACGGGGACACTCAGTGGAGAGTAGATATGTTATTTTGTAATCATTGTAAGCGAGCAATACTTGATAAATGCGTCTTGCATTAGAAGGGAACAATAATGATCTTTAAGTAATGAGACGTTACTTTTAAAAAATAATTACGAATTAATGTTACTTAACGAACAACCAATAAACTGCGAAGAAGGAAAATCAAATGCAAATTGTATTCACAGTTATTCTGCTTAAACCGGTTTAAGGGCGGTAAAGGAACTAACTAGGTTCACTCCATTTCCCTAACGGAGTAGCCAAAGGGAACCGAACGCCATTCGGCACGGTCCTTACACACGTCACTTGCTTCTTTACCATTCATAACCATTTTCATACAAGCTCTACGATTATTCAGGTTTAGGATAGGCGCGAAATTTTGGAGGGAGTTACTAATAATAATTGAAGTCGAGTAAATTAGACTTTTTTGCACAATACACATTTTTATTCCACACATTATACAACAATGGAAGTCTTCTATTTTTATTAGCAAATCGGGTAAAGAGGTTGTTTATGAACATAATATCGTTGGGAGAAATTTAAAGAGGTGTACACGGTGTGTGGACAGCATACACTACGATTTCGAAGCCAGGTCAGTTAGAAACTAAATTTTAAAAGATTTATGTACCTATGTATTTACTTTATTCAGCTATACAACAAAGGTATAATAACATAATGTAGGTACTAATAGTTGTGTTGTGTACTAATGTTATTAGGATTGAGATATTACTCAGTCAAATACATACATAAATTTAAATAGTGTGTACCTAAGTCGTATTCGAAGGACAAAAATGTGATTGAAATGAAACAAATCCGTATTATGGTCCATCAAAACCAATTTAATATTACTCACTTATTTATCTTTGGAAAACAACAAATATCTGTTTGTAAAAAAATATGATATATTATAGATACGCTCGTATTGATAATACCTAATTACCTACTTATAGATAGTGTTTATATCTTAAATGGATCCATGTTTCTGTTGTACAATCCAGAACGTGTCAATAACTATTTCACCTTTCTCCATGTTCATCTGGAGATATATCTTATGCATAGCATAAAATGATAATCCTATATAGACTATACATGGCTATATAATACCTACATATCTCTTTAGGTTTCAAATCTGTGGGTTTCAAATAGGTGTAGAAAGAATGAATTGAATATTAGCTTACTTTGTCAGTCAACATCCTCGCTGACGTCTAATGTTGTCAATAATTTAATATCCCTATGATTAATTTTATATTTTTAACATACCCTACTTATATTACTTGCTATTGAAATAATATTCACGTTCTAAGTAGATAATATTACGTTCTCTTTATTGGAGATTGGCGATTTTATTTTATACTTTTTAGCATGCCTCTTCTTTCTGTTCCTTGTTGGTGTTTAGGGATATTATATACTAGCTTCAGTCCGCGGCTTTGCTCTCGTGGTACGTCGATAAAACATAACCTAATGTTATTCGGCTGTATTAGCTACATTATTCTAAAGTTTCATTAAAAGCCATTCAGTAGTTTTTGCGCAACTTTCGCATTTATAATATTAGTAGGATTTAACGAAATTGATTTCCCGTCTTCATTATATGGGACTATATACGTATGAGATCATCCAGTGATCTGAATGTGCGGGTCCCGTCGCTATAACTTGCCTCAAAGCCGGACGAATGGTACAAATCCGCACCCACTTAGATTTAAAAAAAACTGACTTGTCCTTAATCTCAAAATTGTAGGTACCTTCTGACCAATAATTTACATAAATTTTAGTTCCAAATTACAATGGAAACCTATGAAAACGAACTATTTCATCGTAATGGGTGTCAAACTCCAAGTCCGGCAGTAGCACGTTGTGTATCCACTGCCCCCACATACGTGGCTGACTGTCCGGGAACCAGAAGCTATATCCCGGCGCGCCCAGGGCGCCCGGCCTGTCGTACCTTACCAACGACACGGCCGCACCGAACGTCGACTATTTCACCACAATGTCGTTGGTTTTATCTAGAACAAACTTCTTTAATTTAAGTATTAAGTAGATATGTGGTATAAGTTTTAATGAACTTGGTTTTTATTCCTTAGTGCACTAATTTAAAACACATAACTTACTGTTGAGACATTAACCAGTTTTTTAGATGATGTTGATTGAAGTAAGAGAGCTCTAAATGAAGTCCGTACTTTCAAATGCGATGTGCATTTCTTCTGGTTTCTTTTGTTCGCGTGCTGCCCTAGGGAAAACTACAATTAGCAATAATCAGAACTCCTTCATCATCGTTATGTACTTCTAATTATACATTTAATGGCTGCAAAAACATTCCTTTTCAAAAATAAATAAGTTGTCACTTATATCGCCATTAACAACCATAATAGTCCAAGATCCCAGAGCCCCCAGACGTCACTCATTTTCTGATGGACAAAATATATACGAGTGAGTAGTGGTGGGGTGTACTATGATCATATGACTAGTTGCTACCTTGGCCAGACGGCCAATTTTCAGGTAGCAATTAATCAAGGTACATAAAAACACTGCTCACTTCACTTAAATTCTGATAGCTGATTTTAACATATATTTTACACTATATCGTTAAAAATCAGTATTCATTACTCCCAGACACATGCGGTCGGCGGTTTTACCTTACAGACGCTTCAAAGCTCAAAGAAAAAATAATTTAGGTCACTTATTTTCTGATGCTAGATTTTTATATATGTTATTCAGACAACTATTCTAAAACGTTTTGCAAACGGACAGACCGATCCAAGGGGCCAAACATTCCCCAGACCCAATTTTAATGTCGCTGAGAGTATGAGCGCGGGCATTATCCGTGCGCATGAGTGCGAGTGAGACATACCTGAGTGTTATTGCGCTCTCTCTTTCTCTCCTTCGGTTTACTCTTACTCACTAGTCAATGTATGGCGTCTGTTGAATGCGTCAGCTGTGTTATAATTTGAGTAGCAACGCGTACAAAAAAATTACAAATATTTGCAGTGATCAAAAAAATAAAATGGCTAATTTGTTAAATTGTGTATTTTGCTATAATTCTGATGAAAATTTAATACAATTTACGGAAGAGACTTTAAAAAATTTACATATTCAACATCAACATTGGCTCGATGATGAACTACCTGACTTCAACGACGATGACAATGAAGATTAGAAGCCAGTTAAATATTTACAAATTAAATTAACAAAATTATATAATAAAAATATTTGTCCGATTTTTTGGAGTTTTGTAAGGTTCGTTAGCAATAAATAATTATTTGAAAAGATTGCTGTTATTTAATTAAATGATTAATACTTTGTAAACCTCTTGATATTTACTTTAAAATTAATTCGATTTAAAAAAATGAAAATTCATAAAACAGTTTGTAAGGCACAATTCTATGATTATTGCGGTCAGACGAGCACTTTTCTCAAAGTTAATCTTTGATTATAATCAAAGATTAACTTAAATAATTATTTACGTGATTTTCTAATTATTCTTTTTAAAAATTAATTCTCTATTAAATAAAACAAATATGAAAAAGCAAATTTTAAACTGACAGGCGTTAATTACTAATAGGTATGCATTTTTATTTACATTTCAACATTAATTCCGACTTCTACATACACGCATAATACGCACGGATAATGCCCGCGCTCATACTCTCAGCGACATTAAAATTGGGTCTGGGGAATGTTTGGCCCCTTGGATCGGTCTGTCCGTTTGCAAAACGTTTTAGAATAGTTGTCTGAATAACATATATAATAATCAAGCATCAGAAAATAAGTGACCTAAATTAATTTTTCTCAGAGCTTTGAAGCGTCTGTAAGGTAAAACCGCCGACCGCATGTGTCTGGGAGTAATGAATACTGATTTTTAACGATATAGTGTAAAATATATGTTAAAATCAGCTATCAGAATTTAAGTGAGGTGAGCAGTGTTTTTATGTACCTTGATTAATTGCTACCTGAAAATTGGCCGTCTGGCCAAGGTAGCAACTAGTCATATGATCATAGTACACCCCACCACTACTCACTCGTATATATTTTGTCCATCAGAAAATGAGTGACGTCTGGGGGCTCTGGGATCTTCCTCTATAATCGTATATTAAGTATATTAATGCATATTTTCAGAGATATAAAAATATTTTCATACCTACTATGTAAAATAATTGCTTTTAAAATTATCACACATTTCGTATGTACCTACATACATTTAGTATTGATTTATTATATTACATTTTACATTCTTTACACAAAAATGTGCATGAGGTTTGTGATGTTGTATATAAGCAGTAAGCAACAGTCATGTTTATGCTAATTATGCTGGTAATATTATTTTCACTACAACACACTCTATACTTAATGTTTTCATTTAAGTCTTGATTTCTGGACGTAACGGTCATTGACGTTTGTTTTGACATTTTAAAGTTCGCGCAAGTTGCAATCTTAAACGATCAAATAAAACAACAACTCACACATCCTCTTTATATCCGACCGACACTTGGATGTTTATAAATTCTGATAAATAAATGTAACAGTGTTCATAATTACATACACAATTATCGTATTTGTTCCGTTGGCTCTGCGGTGAGCGGTCACGCAGGCCAATTCAACTTGTAACTTTCATTCACGCGCAAACAACATGAATTTGTATTTTTTATTGTTTTTAATCGGCTTAACATGGGCTGAAGATGACGATTGGAGCCGCGACTATGGTTTTCCGGAGCAGATTCACTTGTCTTTTGGAGGTAAGTTACAGCTTGTAACTGGAGTTGCAGTAATTGAATTAATAATTAGGATTTCGCGTATGCATTCAAAGCAATATTTTTCCCACGGTACGAGGATGCGTTTGTTGAAAACTACTAAATAAAAGGCATAGTAGTAGCTGTCAGGCAGAGAATACAAAAATCTCTTTAAATAGAAAATCCTGCGTCAGAGGGTAGCCTTCCTGCAAATATTATTGTTTTAAGATTTCAATGTTATTTCTGTATAGTAAAATTTCTGTATAAACTACTTTGTATAGATTAATATGTGCGCCTTAGTTTTTCCTCTGTGAGTAATTGAGTTTGATTAAAATGTTTTCCTTGAATTGTCCGTTCAAGTGACAAACCACAAATATATTCTTTGCCGATTATTTACACATGATAATAAACTTTGCAGTTTTTAAAATACTATTATGCTAAACCCTTGAAATGATGAAAATTTCATAAAAATGTAGGTATTTATAAAAATTCCCTACCTACATTAAAAATCTAAACATAAGTCATGGTAGTTGAATGAATTGCCATGATTTCAACAAAAGTCTTATTTCAAAAAAGATTTTAATTTTATTTATTTCACAATTTATTGTTTGATGCATGCCAAATAATTCATTAAAAAAAAAAAATATGATTATCATATTTAAGGCCTACAGACTACTAGCATTGCTGAATACCAAATATTAGACCTGAATAATGCACATTATCTAGTGAGGTAATGTCTGGTATATAGATACATACATAACATCACACCTGCAATCCCTGAAGGGGTAGGCAGAGTCAACTGGACAGCAGGCCCCTTTAACTGCCAAATATCTGGTACAAGGCTCAATATTGAATTGCTACTGAAATGTAATATAAAGTAATTAAGTGATTGGTGCAAGTATAAAATAAATATTAGTTAATAAAAACAACCTGTTCACAAACAAAGCATCTGCCCTATACACATTCAGATCAAAGGCAGATTAATTATTGCCTACTTGTAGACAATGAATACCAATTAAATGAAATTATTGATTCTGTTATTTCAAATACTTTCTACATTTAATTGTAACTAAACAATAATGAATTCAAATCAACAAAGTGTTTAAGTGAAACATGATTAATTCAAATAAAATTATGATAATATGATATATTGGACTGTTTGCTAAAATGTTAATTTTATGATATATCACAATAAAATAAATTATTGTGATATATCATAATCAATTATGATATATCACAATCATTTTGGTGAAGGCACATACTACACGAAGGTACACTACATACAAGTAGAACTGAAGACAATTTCATAATGTGTGGTCAAGACTAAATTTAAAATATCACATTAAACATTAGGTTGCATAACCTAATGTCATTTATATTAGATTTCACATGAGAGCTGGTAAGTGTGCTTTCAACATTAGGGCCTTTTGCAGTGGACCACCCTCAGAGAAAACTGTATTTCTTTCGGCGTCTGAAGGTACCAGAAGCCCAAATATCGAGAATTCACACTATCGGCGAAGTGGAATCCTTAACAAAATCTTTAGAAGGTCAACTACGCATTGAACGACATATCGACGCTTAAGAACCAAGACCATCTATCTACAAAAAGTCGACTTCACAGGAGACGAAAAAAACGTTTTATTTCCTTAAATTTACGTCCTTTAATTACGTCACGTAACTTAGGTGGTATTGGTATTTTTTCATAACTTCTTATTTAATGCGAATTTGAGGTTACTGATCAAAGGAAACGATGCGTAAATTAATCATAAAAATAACTGCATTAAAAAGTAAAAAGCGTCAAAAGTGTAGATAGATGGTCTTGGTTCTTAAGCGTCGATATACGACATTATTTTTGTTGCAAGCGTGAGGTCTTTTAACTGTTGTCGTTGCCAAATTATGATGAGTTACAACCCCAATACTCCTATCATACTTTTTGTTTTTTACAATGATCTTGATATAATAGATCTGTGTTTGTTCTAGCGAAAACTAACGACATTGTAGTGACATGGTCAACATTTAACGATACCGAATCAGTAGTGTATTACGGTCCGTCTAATGCCGGGGATGAGAAGAAGGCGGAGGGCGCGAGCAAGGTGTTCGTCGACGGCGGGCGGATGAAGAGAAAGCAGTGGATACACCGGGTCACGCTCAAGGACCTCAAGTTCGACACGCGATATGGTAAGTTATGTTAATGGGGTCCTGCTAGAACAAGCAATGGCTTACTTTGACCTAATAAGACGTGGGCGAAGTCGCATTAGTAAAGGCCCTCTCTCTTCTTTTGTTCCCGAGATCTACCCAATAAATCTATCTTGTCAAACGAGCTTGCAAAAGGCCCCGCGAGGCCCCTGCAAGTGCGAGCCCGTGGGCGGGGGCCCATTACGCCAATGGGAATATGACTACAAGTGTCAATATTTGCCTCCAGCCACATGAGGATTGGCTCCACCGGGAATATGAGGTCGTTAGTGTAAATTTTTGCCGTTAACTAAATAATTACTGGTCGCTATTATTTTCGCTCGAACGGAAATAATTAGGTATATTCTTTAAGAAGATTTCGGTCATCAGTGAAAAGGTTATCTGCGAGAAATCAGAGGTCTTATTGTGAGATATAATATTTTGTTAGTTATAATATAATAGATTTAGCATTATTATTTTAGTAGCCCTTTTGCCATGTACCTCTATTTGAATAGCGGAGAGCTTGCATTACCTGGTAGAAACTGAAGGAATTCGCAACACGTTACGCGCTTCCTTATCTAATCGTCCAGATGTAGATCTGAGTAATGTCGCGTATCACCATTTCTGTGCTACTAACCGCTCGATTATCTAACTGAAAATAATATCGACTTGTATTGATTCTTCAGACTGACACACCAATTCCCTAGTTCCAAACTAAGCTTATGCTTGTACGATGGATACTAGGCAAACGGATAGACATACTTAAATACGTTTATAAACATCCATGACTCGAGTACAAATGTCCATGTTCATCACACGAAACATTTACCCCTAGCGGTATTCGAACCCGCGAACCTTGGTTTCGTTTCCAGGGTCTCTGACCACTCAACCAACCAGTCAGAAATAGAAATGTTTGCTTTCTATTTTCTGGCAAAAAGTAAATCGTCTCGTAATATAGTCGTCGTATAATCTATCTAACCGCAATTGTTGCGTAATGTATGTATTTGAATGTGTATTATTTACTAAAGCGATAAGAGAAATCGGGTAATCTAGAACCATCCAGCAGAATTGGAATGGATCGCTCAGTAACGGAAATGAGATAGGACTTCGGCGTCAACGGTCACTAATATTATGCTTATTACTATAAAATATGTTACAATTATTAGTATGTGGTGGCTATAACGTAAAATAAGTCTAAGGAACGAATTGTAATATACCAGGGGTGGCCAAGTTGATTATGCTAAAGATCTACTCTTTACTGAATGTGAACAAAGTGTCATCTACCAATTACATGTTTCTTGAATTTTAAATGATAAAATATGTAATAAGGTTTGTAGTTGAACATTTCCAACCGTAGGGAATCCAACGTATGAGCATGTATCAAGCGAGAACGATGTTTTAATATTTTCTGATTATTGATACAAGATGGTGATTACACTGAATATTAGTACATACTCGTAATGTAATGTGTAATGAACGTTATATGTTTTTTATCTTGCTATGATCGACTGGACTAATAACCGCGATCGACCGGTTGGCCACCCCTGTAATATACCGTCATGTGTACGATATATAACGCTTTCTTCGTATGATAGGCCCGATGGTCGATTAGTCAGAGAAACCAAGGGTTACGGGTTCGAATCCTGCTAGGGGAAAATGGTAAATCATTTTTTTTGGAAATAATCGTTAGAGTCTAATAAATTGCAGCAACATCGGAGGGCCCAAGGAGAACTGTAGTTAAGAGGAATTCTTTAAAACTCCTTGGTAAACGTAGTATTGGACGCGCGATGGGTAGATGGAGAGTCATCATAGAAACATAGATGACGTAGAAGCAGGCAGAGACTTCCAGGTGTTGGTTAAAGGGCGTCGCGGCGTCGTAGGACAAACATTACACATAACCCGTACATACATATCGTCATGCCCGTAATCCTCAAAAAAGTAGGCAGAGTCAAAATGACAACTAGCCCCTTTAACTACTTTCAGCCAAATCAAACTGGGCTGGGTTAGATGGAAAATTGAGTAAAATTAGTGACGAGTGGCTAGATCGACGATTACACAATCATATACCTACCCGATATACCATTAGTCGCCTTTTACGATATGCTAGACAAGGAACACATCATCTTCCTAGCATTATGTCCCGTGCTTAGACGGGGTCCGCTTAGACCACGGTCCAGGATTTGGCGAGTCTGGTAACCACATTGAAGCGATTGCCGATCTGACCGTCGTAACCCTAAGGTAGGGGAACCAGATTTTTTTTTGGATCATGGTTACAAAATACAAAGTGGTTTGGATTTGCAGGTGACGGAGACGGTGAGGGAAAACGTGATGAAAATCCGTTTTCCCTCACCGTCTAACCGTCGAGCTAGTGGTATAAATACGAACGTAGATTTGAAAAATCCAGAGGTACGTGCCGGGGTTTGAACCCGCACTCCTCGGTTAAGAGGCGCGTGTTCTTACCATTGAGCTACCACCGCTACCACAGTTGGCACGTTAAGAACGGCAGGACAGGCCCACATCAGTGGCAGGGGCACTGAGACTTCGAGACTGACTGTGTGCTGGTTCTCGTTGCAGACTACCGCGTGGGGTCGCACTCGCACGGCTGGTCGCAGGTGCTGTCGTTCAAGACGCCGCCCGCCGGCGAGGACTGGATCGTGCGCATCGCCATCTACGGCGACATGGGCGTCAACGGCTCCTTGGTACGTTGGGCCACAGAATCTTTAAGTCTTCTAAAGGTTTCACGGTTAATTAAAGACTTTGATACATCATATTATGAGTTATTCACAGAGTTAGGCTCAGGCTTAACAAACGTAATTTTTTGAATTGTGTGCCCTGTTATTTCAGTTGCTTAAATTTAGTTGTGTTCGAGTTCATACATCCAGATTCATCCACGCAGCGACGTAAAATGAGTTCTTAACCGACTCATACGCGTAATTACGGTGGGATATCGGTACGCGGTAAGGGGGGATAGCAGTTTCGATATTGGCTATGTCCCAGTCCGAATGAGCGAAGATCGAGTATATAGAGTATTTGGGATGACTCAAGGACCGATTGCCATTCCATACATTTTTCTTCATTGGTCCCGATTTCCATAACACTTACTCTAGTAAGATCAACGTATTCTGCGTCCCGCAGTCCCTGCCGTTCCTGAAACGCGACGTGTCTATGGACAAGTACGACCTGATCCTGCACGTGGGCGACTTCGCGTACGACATGCACGAGCAGGAGGGGCGCGTGGGCGACGCGTTCATGAACATGCTGCAGCCGCTCGCCGCGCGCCTGCCCTACATGACCTGTCCTGGAAACCACGAGAGCGCCTAGTGAGTGCCTATATTCTCCTCCCCTTTAGGGCTCTTTAAATTTAGGAATTTACTGTCGGCCTGCTGCAGTGCCGCAGCGGTGTGGTAGTCGTCCTGTACACGGACGATCGTGTTATCTTATACAAAGCGTGCGGTGCACTGCAGGACGGCGACGTCTTGACGTTTTCTTACACCTATCTATGGTGATGACATGCTGAAGCCGAGTGTAGCATTAGTTAACACCTCTTTCGTATAACCCGGTCGGCGTGACCGCGATTAGCGCAACGGGGTGTCTCTTTAACCGAGAGGCAATACATCCCGCGCTATAGAGCGCGGAGAGATGTCCGGGCAATGAGCTTCAGCTCGAGGCCCGATTACCTCCCGCAATCGCTATCATAATCAATATTTTTTTCGATTATAAATTATAAGTCATGATTTTAACTAGTTTTTCATAATAATCTCTCCATAGTAACTTTACGCATTACTCGTCGCGCTTCTCGATGCCGGGCCCGGAGTCGAACCTGTTCTACAGCTTCGACGTGGGCCCCATCCACTTCGTGTCCATCTCCACCGAGGTGTACTACTTCACCGAGTACGGTCTCAAGCTGATCGTCAACCAGTACGAGTGGCTCAAGAGGGACCTCGCGGAGGCAAACACAGCAGCCAATAGGTATAACATACATACATACATACATAAATTACGCCCATAATCCCCGAAGGGGCAGGCAGAGACAAAGGGGCAAGAAGACCCTTTAACACATTCAGCCAAAAAGAAAACGGTGGGTCAGATGGAAAATTGTAAAAAAGTGACAAGTGGCTAGCTTGTCGCCTACATACCCAAAACCCGATATACCATTAGTCGCCTTTTACGACATGCTAGGCAAGGAACACAGTTGGCACTTCTCAGACCCATATTTGAACTGCTAAAATTATGAAGGACTAGCAGTGCTCTGCGGTTTCGCCCACGTAGTTCCCGACCCTGTAAGAAAAAGGGGAGAGAAAATGTAGCCTATGTTACTCACTGAGAGTATAGTCCCACACCTATATTTTAGCATTAATATCGAATACTGTCGTTGAGCAAATACCCACCGATGCAATTGTCGGGGGCCTCAAACAGCAGTTACGTCGCAAGTGTAACCAGTAAAGTGTCGGCGTGTGCGCAGAGCGAAGCGGCCGTGGATCGTGCTGTTCGGTCACCGGCCGATGTACTGCAGCAACTCGGACGACATCGACTGCAGTCTCGAGTACACGCGCGTCGGCTTCCTCGGCCTGTTCGGTCAGTACACACACTCACACATACCATCAGGACTGTCTTCAATTAGTTGAGGCCCTGGGCACATTACGAAATTAATAAGTTTTCTGATGATAGGTGGATCTGTAATCCATTGGTAATCTGATCTAGGACTTGGTTTGCTTGAATCGCGGGGCCCTAGGCCCATACTCAAAGTGCTCTGCTCATAGTGGCCGCTCTTTCCCACAGGAAAGAGCGGCCTGCATACCGTCACGCCTTTAATGCTCAAGTGGTAGGCACGGGCAAAGAAGCAGGAATCTTCTACATTAATACATACATTATATATCATTTACGTCTCGCTTAATGTAGGTGCTAATATTACCTTTCTACATATGGAATCTTTATTTAATATCTTTTCAAAAAATGGTTTAAAATTTTCTTAGTTAATTTATTTCCTCATTGTCCAAGTACAAGTGAATGGTATAAATTATTTCTTCATTAAAGGAGATGCTGAGTTTAAAAAGTTGTGAATCTTCAACCATCCAAATTATGACTTAAAATAAGGAGCTTTAAGGACCTTTTGGAGGCCTTACATTAGGGTTTTATTCTGTTCTTCGGTAATAAATATGGGAGATTCACTGATAATCGCCGGGTCCAGAGCTCGGCTTCAGAATGCCCAGAGGAAAAGAGAGGTCTACCTAGGCATGCGCCTATTTGCCCTGTAGGCTATCCCGGCTCCACAGGCCTGGGCTATTCTAGCTCCACAGAAACCCTCGCTCACATGTATGTGTCAGGTCTGGAGCCGCTGCTGCAGCAGTTCGGCGTGGACCTGGTGGTCTGGGCGCACGAGCACTCGTACGAGCGCACGTGGCCGCTGTACGACAACCGCGTCTACAACGGCTCGCTGCACCAGCCCTACGTCAACCCCAAGTACGACACCCCACCCCCCTCTCTCACCCCTTCAAAGTTGATCTGCCTTATCGACACTATGGCCTTGTCCCCATTAGGCTCACAGGGAGCGGCTAATTGTTTGCTTCTAATTCGCTACCCAATGTATTTTAAATCGAGTGTCCATACAGCGCGTGCTGTATGCAGCGCTTTGCTTGCCGACTCATTCAGTGAGTGACTGAGTCGCAGCGAACGATCATCTCAGGTTCACTACGCCGGTCAGAGTCAGTCAGCGGACAGTTTACCTCACTGAGAGCCTAATGGGGACGCGGTCTATGATAATAGCAATAAAACTTCTTTGTACGATTTACTTTTATCGATGTCGATATTAGTTTTACAAAAAAATCTAATCAAAACAAAAAAATAATCTAAAATCAGCAAATGTTTCGTATTCAATAAAATAGATATATCATGCTTTAGTAAACAAATAATATATAAATAAATATCAGCGAGCGAGTCGATCCCTCCAATAAATTTGAGACAATTTATTGATTTTATATATTTTTTAAGTTTACGAAAGTTACCAGAATCGAGGTTTTTTGCTAACCAATTTCCGTGTGGGACGATTAACACGCTCAAACAGCTTAAGTATTATTTCATACTAACCAGGTAAATTGTATATTTATGTTATGTGAATGTTTTATTATAACCACCCGCTTATCTGCCGCTCCTGCTAACTGCTTTTAATATGTCGCATATTTTCCTTTTATTATATTTGGGAAAGCTTTAAAGGATTAATCCTTATTTTTAAAATGAATGTTATAAAGGTTCGCAAATTTACTTCGATTTGTATTAAAATAATAAAATATTGAGATAAATGAATGCATGAACAGCTTTATTAGTGTAGTTATGTAGCTTGTTACCGGTTTGTTCATATAAGGAAATGTAATTTGTACTACAAAGCAATGATTTGATTCCAGAGCTCCGGTGCACATAGTGACGGGCTCCGCCGGGTGTCGCGAAGGGACGGATAAGTTCCAAAGTAAGTTGATGTGGTCATCGTCAAGTTGAGTACCATTCATTGATAACACCCTTACGATACCCTTAATCTTTGACCTTTTAAAAGTACCTCTTTTGTAAATATCTACATATAAATACGTAAACTTTCTTGTGCGATCTTTAAAAAGAATCGTTTCTTAATAAAATATAGCATTTTGCTCCTCAATTAATTCAGATTTTTGCAATAATGTAATTTTAAAAATGCCCGCCTGAGTTATCGTTAACTTAATAAACGAGCCTGTGGTGAACTCCACAAGGCAAATAAATAAAGAAGCTATACATTATGGTACCTATTGTTTCTAAATTATTTTTTAAGTACGTCGACCCGCGCCTCGGTCCAAGTATGCCAGTTTATTACCTTTGTTGCCTCATGGTGGCGACCACCCCTGAACCTGTAAGTAAGGTGTCGGCTTGCGCCCGCAGAGCACCCGAAGGCGTGGTCCGCGTTCCGCTCCAGCGACTACGGGTACACGCGCTTCGCCGCGCACAACAAGACGCACATCTACATGGAGCAGGTTCGCTATTACCTGTCTATATAGTCGAGCTAGTACTTACGTACATACAGACATAACATCACGCCCATGATTCCCGAAGGGGTAGGCATTTAAAGGGGCAGCAGGCCCCTTTAACCACATTCAGCTAAAAACAAAACTGGGCTAAGTAGATGGAAAATTGTGAAAAAGTAGTGACAATCTAGCCCTCATGTCTACGTTCCCGATTGAGATGAAGTCCCACAAGCCGAAGGTTTGGGCTATAGAAATGCTAGGTCCTAGTCCAGAAAAAAAAACATGTATGATCACGATCGTACTTATAATATATGCAAAAATATCCTAATCTCAAACTATTTAGAAGCGTAATGTTCACAGACTCATTATAATGGAGCGAAAAATCAATAAGTTGCCCTCTGTCGTAACTGTTGTGATTGACCCCGCACCGGCCGGCAGGTGGCGGTGGAGCACGTGAAGGGCCCCGCCGGCGACGTCGTCGACTCCTTCTGGCTCGTCAAGCAGCCGCGCGCCTGACGCCGCACCCGCACGCCCGCAGACCCGAGCGGCTGACCCCATGCTCTCATAAGAGAGACCTAAACCATGACATTTCATATGTACTCCAGAATAAAGAGATAATTTAAATCTTACGTCAAATGTTGCTTTAACATTCTGTTACCGAATAGGCTAGTCAATTAGATTTAAAATGTTCAGTTATCTACTACCTATTTTAAATAATTTGGAATAAAGTGACGTTTATTTTAAAATATTCTTTTCTTTTTTGTTTTATAACGTTGGTATTTCAAAACAAAAAAATTAATAATGTTGACACATTCAATCAGGCGACGGTACGCCCAGACGAGGGACTTTTGTCCCCCGAGGACGAAAATTGCCATATCAAAGAAAAAAAACTCCGCCAGGGACTTAACGCTCACTCAAATATGCCGTGTGCGTTGATTTTCCTTGGCACGTTAGTTCTAATATTTTCGGGGAATCCGCTGTACTTTTGTACGGTTCGGACTGTTGATGTCCCCTACTGTCCGGCGGACTTTAGTCCGTCGTGTGCGTTGGCTGATGCAGTTGTAAACGATCTTCTTCCACTGACAAAAAATCCCTCGGCTGCACGAACATTTAATTTTATTACACGTCGCAAGTAAATTATTGTGTCATCTGATGGCAAGTAATACTCTCCTGACGTTAACATGTTCCTCTTATACTGACTCGTCAACTTGTTAGGGCGCCGGTGCACCTGGTGACGGGCTCGGCCGGCTGCCGCGAGGGACGCGACCACTTCAAGCGTGAGTACATACACACATTACGTCCGTCATCCCCGAAGGGGTAGGCCGAGTCAAATGAGCGATAGATTTCATAGACCACTTTAACCGTAAACAGTGCAAGTGTAAGTGTAATACAATTACCGATGCAGTTTCCTATTTATATATTTTTTAAACTTAACAAGCAATAATGCGTAAATTGATGCTTAATATATGTATAAGGTTGACGCCGAACGGGGAGGATTAAATAAAATAATACAGCTGAGACCACGGCGTACCATTAGAAAATGTAATTTGGTAGTTTTTTTACAATATGACTTATGCTATGACATAAATGCCTATACAGCCTTGCTGTGAACATTTTATTAGGCATTCTAAATATTATGCCGTGTGTGGCAACAAACAAAACGAGGTTTTACTTGTTTTACAATACTTAATGCTTTTACTTGACTTATTTTATAACTGAAAAATATATATTTTATTATGATCGGTACAAGACATGTTGTATCGAACTAGCCAACCGTATCCTGCGCAACTGGTAGATCCCACAAACGCACGCACGTGCAAACTCTTAAGTCTGTTTCTATATATGTATATTTAAATAGTGCTATTTATTGTATTCACCAGTAATTTATTATTCACGTTATGGATAACATAATCATTATTTCGGGAACTTGTGTTTGCCAGTAGGCTATATGTAAATTGTTTGATGCAGACCACCCGAAGGCATGGTCCGCGTTCCGGTCGCAGGACTACGGCTACACCAAGTTCAAAGCGTTCAACAAGACGCACATCAATATACAGCAGGTAGGTATCAAAATAATTTAAAATATAATGCCCTAATCATTTTCCATAATATCAAGTTAAGTAAGTCATAATAAACGTTTTGGAATATTTTTTTTTTTATTTTTTTTTTTTATTTAGCCATTTAAATCCCACTGCTGGGCAAAGGCCTCCCCTGTGACCGCCACTCCTCTCTGCACTGTGCCACTTCTTCCCACTTTGGCAAGAAATTTGCGAGATCATCCCGCCATCTACGCCTTGGACGGCCGCGTCTTTGGAATATGTTCCATAATATTATTACTTACAGGCCATTATAAGCAATCACCAGTGGTTCCCAACCGTTTGACCATGAGGCTATTTTGATGTCTCTTTCGTTAGCAGGTTTGTAAATTTAAAATAAATGAAAATTATAAATATTTCGCTGAAATTTTATTCTGATGGTTCGGGAACCGCTGGTATAGACTCGAGATACACTGATAATAAATATACATTTAAATGGTTTACAGGTGTCAGTGGATCTCAATGGGCTGGTAATCGACTCGTTCTGGCTTGTGAAAGATAAGAATGCGACACAGGCCGATTTATGAAATTTAATTAGTTGATTGATTATTTAGTAGAAGACCCACACTGGTCATCAATAAATTGCATATTCAAAAATATATATTTTGTTCTAAACGAGTTGCACTGCAACATGTAACACTGATATACATTAAAGTATCACCAAAAATATCTTTAAAACCTAATAAAACAATGAAGTTAGTGTAAGCTTCTCACAATAGGGAAAATGCATAAAAGATATTATTTTTGTCATTTCACGCATTTATTAGAAAATGTATAAAAATAGCATATAAACAGTGAAAACGGAACCAAATGATCAAAGACCATCTAACTTTGCTACTTACAATGTTACATACACTTTATAAAATCGGAAAATTGGTTGTAATAATAAGCAAGTATTTTTAGTAATTTATTTTATTTAAAAACCACTTGTTTACTTAACAATTTATAACAATATATCATATTGATAGTATTGTTGTAGAGTTGGCTAGAAGTGTAGTCTCTATATACAACTGTATTTTCGGAATAACAGTTCGTCTTCTTAGTCTAAATATAATTTTACAGAACCTTTTATCACCACCATCAATCAATATGTGACAATTAACATTTTCATATCCATCTGTGAATTAGAGAGCAAAGAGCTCATCGACCTTGTTTTAAGAGATCACACTTATTGATTATATAATGTGATCAAAATGAACATTGTAAATAAAAAATATATTTCAAATATTAGAAAATATTCTTTCTGCCTAATCTCTTATTTGTGGGAAGATGGTTAATTTGTTTTAATATTCTATAGCATTTCCCTTAGAGCTTTCTCAGCTTCTTTACTCTTTTTTCTTGCTATAATGTATATGGATCCTAATACATTCCCAGGTATCTTGAAATCCTTTGATAATAGTTGATGTTTGGCTCGTTTTTTAGCCTTACCACGCATGTTAGGTCGGATCATTTTCGTTGGTTTTGGTAAATCGGGTTTCTTTATCAATATTTGTTTAAGAAAATGTTGGCTAGAACTTTCTGAATATATTTGGGCTGCTAACTGAAAGTACAATTTTAAACTTAGTGCTAACCCTGGGTGCACCCCCACAGCACAGTTTTTGTTGTGCTCAAAGATATCCTGGATGCATAATGGTGTATTCATCTTTAATGGTTTCACTTCATCTTTATTCACAATTTGCTTATAAAGATAAAAGTCATTAGGCACGCCTTCAATATTCTCATACAATTGTTTATGTATACTGTTGCCCACATACGGAGAAATGATAAATTCTTCATATTTGTATGTGCTATAAAATTGGAAAAAACCTCCTAGGAGCTCGTACAAACTTTCAGTATTGTCAGTCTGATGAAAATAGTCGTCACCAAATGCTGTGTCCCATTTGTCAACAAAAAAAGTGCTATTAGAAAGTTGCTGCAGAAGTGATATCGGTGGCAAAATATTTTTGTGCTGCATATAGAACACCGTCATGATTGTCAGTGAATAGTTGGGCAGCAAGTTTGTGCCAGTCAGCTTGTGCACTTTCGACCAGTATTTTATTAAAATAGCAAGCAGGAGAGCTCTTTCATCCATACGTAATAAATATGCTATTATTTTGCTATTTCTCACTCCAGACGGACTCTTGAAACTTAAATCACAATGCCGACTTGTTGGGATGTGATAAAATTTTACTATGGGAACCTTGGCTGTAGTTATTGCAAATGGATTTTGAAATAGCCAATGACGTTTTCGGAGTAAATTTCGAGCTAAAATTACCACTTTCGCCTGATTTGGTTCTTGCTTTTGATTTATATGAACAAAGACATCAGCATCACTTGAAATGATTCCTAGACCGGTTACTATTGAACCAAATGGCATGACTTGACAACCTAGAATGGTATAATTATACATTATTTTATTTACCATCAAATCTGTTAAGAAAATCACTTCAAGCAAGGTGGTACTGCGCCAAGAGACCAGTGAGGCATTATCAAAATAAAAAAATATTAATATCGAGCTCATAGCCTTCCTTGACTCTACGGCCAGTCCCACCCAGCTTAAAAACAAAATAATGTAGCTGTTTACATGTTAAAACCATTTAACATTAGGAATCCAAATTATATTTTCAAACATATAAACTGTTTACCGGGCCAAGCTCCCTTCAGAGTAGTCTGCAAATCATGAAATAGCCTGGACAAGTTTTCAACTTCTGCCCTTGTTAACCTCACGTTTGCCATTACATTTTGGACTTGCGTCTCGAAGTCCCCTGACCAGTCCAGTGAGTGCGGGTCGTATTGCACCTCTGAAAAAGTTTTATTTAACTAATGTAGTCAGAGATAAAACATTCACTCATTCATTAACATCATTTAGCCACATACATACAAAAATACATAACATTACGCCTACAATTCCCGAAGGGGTAGGCAGTGTCAAAGGGGCACATAAAAATGTACCTATATCGTACTGGGCTTTATAAACAAATCAGTACCTACCTGTTCCCATGATTCCTATTACTTAAGTACTGCAAAATTAAACCAAAACAAACATGTTGTACACATAATAAATGAAAATAATGAATACTTATATTAAATAATTACATTACAACTGCTAAATATGAAATTAGATGTTATTTTTCAACACATTTCGGTCAGAGGGTAGGGTTCTTATCATAATTCAAAAGACTATCTATAAATAATATTGCAAAATCAATTAAAATCTAAGTATGTACTCAATGGTAAACGCATCACACACAATAGATACATATGTACGTCAACGTCGTCAACATAGATCTGTGAATAATGAAACTAATGGAGATGACTTAACTATGAAACAGTGAAGCCCAATTTTGAGTGAGAAACAAATATGGCGCCTTTGTGTAGTGTCATTCCACTTTACTTATTTACATAAGTCTCTTAACAATTTATTTATGACGATGTTTTTAAATGCTACAAGTAAGATTATGTTGTAATCACAAATTTTATCAATATTGGCACACATACACCACAAATTCCACTGACATTGACAACTTAAAGTGAGAAATCAAAATGGTAAGCCGGCTTCACTTAGGTATTTCTATGACGTCACTTGATGATGTTACCGAAAATAGACTTTTAGTATGTAAATATGTAAAGTGGAATGACACTACACAAAGGCGCCATATTTGTTTCTCACTCAAAATTGGGCTTCACTGTTTCGTAGTTATGTCATCTCCATTAATTTCAGTACTCAGAGAGAGATAGTTAGACCCACAGACGAGTAGGATAGACCTAAGAATGTCAAAATTGTCAAATGACATTTTACTTTTTTATTCTTGTCAAACACACAGTTAATAAAATATGTGCCATGCCACGGTACTTAACGCATTGAAGTAATATTTCTGAACGAAAACGGAATTGGCGGGAGTTTCAATTTCGTCATGTTGCGTAAGATTTATTATTCTGATTCCGACCGATTTCAAGGTGTTTTTGCCTTTTCGTCTCGTCTATAATAATTAATAATAAAGGTTTAGTTTAGATATCAATTTTCCCAATTCTCGGGTAATAAAAGTGGGTAGGTGCTGTAGAGCTTACGTTTTTGACCTTGCAAAAAGTGTAATTACACCAGATTCGATCGAAAGACTGATTAAAGAATGTCATTGTTTATTTAATTTTCAATGTTGTTAAATGAGACTATACAAAAAAATGTATGCCTTAAGAGACTATTTACTTTTAAAGCTGCACCTGCTACAATAATACTAACTAAATAATTTTCTTAATATCATTTTTATAACGCGCGCGATTCCCTACTTGCTAAAGGGTAGGTAAAGAACATTGCGGTCCCTCACTACAATACGTAAATTGTTGATAAAGTCTACATAGGCCATGATTCGCCTTTTCGGTGCCTATTGATTTTTATTATTTATAATATAGTAATTAATATTTGTCTAGGTACTACATGTCACATTGATAATATGTAAAATATTTCGACTATTTACGACAAATAGAACGATTTGGTAGAACATGTAAATTTAATAAAAGGGGTATGTGCATCATGTTTGTAAAAATAATATATCTTAAGTATTTATTTGCGTACCTCTTAAACGAATACATATAAATAGAATACCCCGTTGTAAAATTTGTTTTGACCTCTTGAGTTCAGAAAAATTACAACATTTAAAGATATTATTTGTGCTTATAATTGTACCAATAAATTTTAACATTAGCAATTTGATAAGGTAGTTGAGCAAATCATAAAAAACTATAATTATTTCTACTTATCTAATACTGTGTTTGACAGCCGTTGAAAATATTTAAACTGATCGACAGTAAAGTTTGACCACAAAAGCTGTGTCGCGTCTTAGGGCGACAGATGAGGCGGGCGCAGGGAAGGGTCGTCACAACCGTGGAATGTTCCTGTCATATATCCCTAAATATACCTTTATCCTCTTGTTTCTTAGCCATTCTACATTTATCACATAAATTCACTTTCTAAATGTGGTCACAGTAATCACAGCGAGTGTCGGTCACTAGCGTAGTCCTCGACTTAAAACGTTATTCGTCCACTTCTGTCACATTGGTCCATTCCAATTACATCTGGTCACTTTCCGTCGCTTCGCACCGTACTGCCGCCCGAGGCGCGGCACAGCGGCTCTGGTCGCACCGTAGCACAGGGTTCGACTAGAAGGCGTGCAATAACAATGGCCGGCAAGTTAACTCCCTCATTTAGGTAATTCCTCCCTACCATATACAACGTGTCCCAAAACTGAACGATAAGCCGGTGCCGTAGGGTGAACATGGTCATTACTACTTCAGAAAATAAAATAAAATAAATCTATATCTATCTATAATCATTCTTCAATCTTTTTAAATTACAAAATAAATTATGAAATTAAAATTTACACCACAACTCAATTTTTCAAATATTTGTTGATGTTTTTTGTATCGGCAACCTAAGTAGTAAAAATTGTTGTCGTAGTAATTTAAAATATCATAAAGGGTGTAAATTTTCGAAGAATTTCATAATTTATTTTGTAATAAAAAAAATTTAGATTTATTTTTTATTTTTCCTGCATTAGTCATGACCTATGTCCACCCTACGGCGCCGGATTATCGTTAAACGTTGGGACACGTTGTATATGCTTACGTGTATCAATTCATTCATAGGCAAACACGTTGAACGACTAAAACCGACCCTAATAAAATTTCGCCTTTTAATTCGGTTCAATTGGGAAGTGGGAATTAAACACAATATTTAAATCAAAATATAGGTTCCTATAAAACACAATTATTAAAAAAACACAGATTCGTCTTAGTTTATCGCTTATCAATAAAATAATTTGTATTCACTATAAGTATATGTGTCGAGGAATATGGAGCGGTTTTGCACCGCCTCGGCCTGCCGTCAGTACACGGCCGCGCCACCCGCCGCCGCCGCCGCCTCCGCCGCGCCCAAGCAGCCCAGCCCTGCCACGTAACATA
The DNA here is from genome assembly GCA_951394215.1 of Glyphodes perspectalis. NCBI lineage: Eukaryota > Metazoa > Arthropoda > Insecta > Lepidoptera > Crambidae > Glyphodes > Glyphodes perspectalis. The sequence continues at coordinate 500,773 of OX596211.1, read as the reverse complement.
ATAAAATTTATTTAAACAAATTGATGTTTTAATTTCAGGCGATATACAATTTAAAAAAAAACGATAAAAAACGCTGGCATAGGTATGTTAAGTGATACCAATTATTAACATTAAAACAACATAAAATATTTCATAAATACATATGTGGAAATTTAATTGTTTTTTTTATTATTAATATTTGAATGAAAAAAGACGTGGTTGCATGCATGTGTATGCGCGATCGTCGCGCGCGCGTGTGTGTGTGTGTGTGTGTGTGTGTGTGTGTGTGTGTGTGTGTGTGTGTGTGTGTGTGTGTGTGTGTGTGTGTGTGTGTGTGTGTGTGTGTGTGTGTGTGTGTGTGTGTGTGTGTGTGTGTGTGTGTGTGTGTGTGTGTGTGTCGGTGTGTGTGTCGTGTGCACGTGTGAGGCTCACCCGGCTTGGCGCCGAGCAGCAGGTCGAGGTGCGGTGTGTGTCGGTGTGTGTGCACGTGTGAGGCTCACCCGGCTTGGCGCCGAGCAGCAGGTCGAGGTGCGGTGTGTGTCGGTGTGTGTGTCGGTGTGTGTGCACGTGTGAGGCTCACCCGGCTTGGCGCCGAGCAGCAGGTCGAGGTGCGGTGTGTGTCGGTGTGTGTGCACGTGTGAGGCTCACCCGGCTTGGCGCCGAGCAGCAGGTCGAGGTGCGGTGTGTGTCGGTGTGTGTGTCGGTGTGTGTGCACGTGTGAGGCTCACCCGGCTTGGCGCCGAGCAGCAGGTCGAGGTGCGGTGTGTGTCGGTGTGTGTGCACGTGTGAGGCTCACCCGGCTTGGCGCCGAGCAGCAGGTCGAGGTGCGGTGTGTGTCGGTGTGTGTGTCGGTGTGTGTGCACGTGTGAGGCTCACCCGGCTTGGCGCCGAGCAGCAGGTCGAGGTGCGCGTCGTCGTCGGAGTCCAGCCCGTCGGGCTCGCCGTCGAGCGCGTCCAGCATCTTGATGGTGTCCGCGATCTTGGCCGCCGTGTCCTGCTCCGGCGGCCGCGCGAACGGCCGGAGCAGGTTCATGAACCAGCCCTGCGACATAACACATACTCCTGTACTTGGTGAACACAACAACGAAAAAACACAATATCAACATAGTTTACTTTAATGCGTTGATAGATTATTACACAAATGTTTGCAACGAACTTTAATATGGATTTCTGGAACAAAAATTCCACTAATCCTAATGAGGGTTTTTTGAATTAAAACATCCAAAAAATGTCGTAACTGTGACTTGCGGTCTTGTCAACCTTCCCATTGGTTAGTTGTCAGACCAAACTGACATGCTGTCAACAAGGAGCCAATAGTGACAGTGATAATACCACGAGACTCCCTCGTGCCATCTGGCGGTTTTTGTATTTTTGAAAACCCTCATCATATGAACATGCATAACAAAATAAAAATTCGAATCGCATTTCTGATTATTGCGTCATCATTAACCACAACTAACGTAAACAAAAATTAAAAACGAATAGTTTAAAAAAGGTGGATCCTAATTAAAACCGAGATACACTCCGGGAAAATTTAGCTCTGAAGCAAATTTAAGTTTAAAACGTAAACAAACAAGATCTGGGTAAGTTGTTGCTTGGTTACCGGCTTATTTGTGCAGGTTCTAGAGCCTAGTTAAAATTCAATGTAATACTTTAATATTACAATATTACTATCTTTTGTTTATCTTTGGTTTGGCAGCATTGTGTTAAAAAGAAACTGTATGCTTCCTCTTTTTTTTTTCTCTTTCGAACCTCATCATGTAAAAGATACGTCTAGTCGAGTATTTCATAAATAAAAGCAGTTAATCTTAGAATGCTTGTTTATTTCTATAAAGCATAACAACAGAACCGACCTGCATGACGGAGATGAAGAACTTGCCGAAGTCTCGGAAGGCGGGCAGGTCGCCGGCGCCCAGCTTGATGGCCACGACGGCGCTGCGCGGCGCGTGGCAGAACGTCAGCGTCAGCTGCACCTGCAGCGACAGCACCTGCGGCGTGCCGGTGCGAGTCAGCATCCTCCTAGCGTTATGACCCATGCTCGCTCGCGCTCCGCTTAGGGACCGGTCAAGTATTACGAAACGCAATTTTTGAAGATTTCTGACCACTGACTTGAAATTGGTTCCTTAGAATAATTAACTAAATAAGTAGTTAAGAGGTACCGAATATACTTGAAACAACCTTGTACATGTATCCTTACCTCCTTTTCGACCTTGATGACCTCCTCGGTGATGCGCGCCTGCTTCTCCAGCAGGCCCAGCTCCAGCACGCTGTACAGCCGCGAGAACTGCTTGCGCTTCCAGATCGCCTTCGTCACGTGCCCCATGTACTTCTCCTTCTCCTTCTTCGTGTCCATGTTCACCTTGAAGCCAAGCCAACTGGGTTACTCAAACTCTATGTTACAATAACCCCAATAAATATTCATTGTGAATAGGGATGTTGACTGGCATGTCAATTGAGGTACTTTTTAAAGCTGTCAAAACGCAATCACTTTATAGATTTTGTATGGGCTTGTAAGTTTATGACGTCACTTGTTTGTATAGTCAACTGATAAATATTAAGCAGTTTTTGTAAAATTTGAAATGGTAGTCTCAATATAAATCAAAATCTATCAAATAATTATAGATGGTGTCAACATCCCTATTAAGAAATAAAAATACTTCTTTATTGCATACATAACAAAATGTAACTAGGTGACCTTAATGCTTAAGACCATTTACCAGTTATCAATAAGGATAATGTTATCTATTTAATAAGGATAAGCTAAGAAACTGTGTCTATATCAGAGTCAAAATTATTAAGGCGCAATAACTAAAACCAACAAAAAAGAACCAAAAATGTAACTCACTACCTTCTCCTCGACCTTGCCCAGTTTAATCTTGAGCATCTTCTCAAAGATCATGAAGATGACGTCGCGCACCACCGGCTTCCAGTCGGGGTCGATGATGGTGACGATGATGCGCGGGAACAGGTTCACGCGGTACTCGGGGTGCGCCTTCGCCCTGATGATCTTCGGCTTCTGCAGCAGGATGGTCTCGAAGAAGTGCTCGCAGTTCGCCAGCTTTTCCTTCTCGTACGCGTTCGCGGCGAACTTGAAGTACGCCTTGATCTCTGAGGCCAGCTTCCCGTTGATGGCGGACGCGACGTTGTGGCATTGCTCGAAGGGATCCTGAACGCATATCGGCGTGTTGCTCCTCATCGGGAACACGATCTTGCCCATAACATTGTTCTTGTACCTGTGGAACTCGCTCGGCAGCTGGTTTAGGTCCTGAAACGCGTCCTTCTTGATCGGCATCCCCATGAAGGGGCAGACGGCCATCTCCTCGAAGTTGAACATCGAGTAGTACTCGTAGAAGCCGCCGATCAGCTCCGAGATGGAGGAGGTGTTGGAGCAGGGCGGCATGGCCTCCTTGCTGCTCATGAAGCCGGTGTTCCAGTGGTCGACGACCAGGTCGGTGGCGGCGTCGCGCTGCAGCCACTCCACGGCCGGCAGGATCGACATCGGCGGCTGCTGCAGGTAGAAGATGATGAGCAGCGTGAGCGCGTAGTTGGTGAGCTTGCCGGTGCCGGAGAACTCGTGCACCTTCGCCCAGTACTTGACCGCGACGGCCATCGGGATGAGGCGCGGGTCGGAGTGCAGCAGGAAGGCGGTCAGCTTGCTGTTCTGCGCGCCCAGCGGCGTCTTGAAGGTGAGGTCGGCGTTGGTCTCGGTGGGCACGTGGAACAGCTTGACGATGGGCGTGTTGGCGCGCGGGATGGCCAGGATCTCGGCGAACACGTCGGGGTACTGCTGCAGCACGCGCTTGGCCTTGTTCACGAAGTTGGCGTGCGCGTGGCGGAACTGCGCCGGCACGTGGATGAAGCAGTCCGCGTCGCTGCTGCGCACGCCCAGGCCCGTCGTGATGGAGCCGAACGGGATCGCCGTGCAGCCTGCAACATGGTGCTATCATCTCACCTTGCTCACTCGGTTGCATTGTTTGTTCAGTGTGGCCATTATTAATGTAGAGTAATGTTGATGTGACGTCATGGGAGTCCCATGTTGGCCCGGGACTTAAAAGAATGCGTCATCAGGTTTTGGGTACGTGATTGTGTAGACGACGAACTAGCCATTTGTTACTAGTTTTTACTCTGCCTACTCCTTCGGGGATTACGGGCGTGATGTTGTGTATCTAAGATTGATATTGAATTAGAACTTCTCCTGAATTCTACAGTCCTCAGTCAGCCGGCGCCCGGTCTCTCGTCCCAGCGACTCACCGGGCCACTGCTGCTGCAGCGCGGTCTCCAGGTCGGTGTAGAGCATGGTGAGCGCGGCCACGTCCTCCTGCGTGAGCCGCACGGCCGCCAGGATCCTCTCCAGCTGCTGGTGGAAGTCGCCCGTCAGGTCCAGCTGCTTCGGATCAATGAGGGTCGCTGAAAAATGTCGTCAAACCATACAGACATAGACATAAAAGCCGTATTGAAATAAAAAAGTAGGAATCATGCATTTTTCAAAATCTAGACTATTCAATTTAAATAACTATTACATAATTGCGAAAATCCTGTAGCAAGCGTTTCTAGAAAGTACTTCAAATACGCTGTAAAAGCTCAAGAAACGCAGAACACAGGTAAACAAACAATTTAACAATAAAACATATTCTAAATTATTACAGTCTCTTTAAAATTTAAGCTACATGTTATTTTAAAAGAATCTAGCACTATCTATCAAGCGATTCTACTCTATTATCTAATAAATATGTAATGATATACCCATATATGTATAGTACATATTTTTGGATAGATAATTGTATGACTGTTAACAAGTGGCTAAATAAATTGATTCTATGGGTCAAAGATATTGCAAAATAGTTTGAATTGCTTGGATATAATTACGAAATAGTTTTTCTTTTCTTTTTTTATTTTGACTAAAAAATTTAACATTAATTTCAAACAAAAAATATATGGCCTTTTTCCTTTCCTTCTTTTTCGTTTCCTATAAGAAATAGTATTATTACCTTAGAGTAGAGTTGTTTCTTGAGTAAAAAAAATATATTTCGTCCGTCAAATAGGTTACCAATAAAACAATATTGCCTTTTTGCTTTATCAAATAAAATAAAAAAATACGATACAGAAAAGGGTATGTAGGGAGTTTTGTCGACATCAAAATAATAGGGAACGTCAGAATGGCGGGTGTACTTCCCAGATTAGCCTAAACATATTGCCGATATTTGGTACCTCCTGTGTACTTTTACGTACCTCTCCTGAAAATCTGTGTACCTACGTCCATACAAAGATATTTTGAATATTCATTATATTCGCTTCAATGTAATTACCAGACTCGCTAAATCCTGGATCAAATGAATCTGAGAAGTACACCCGAAATTCTGACGTTCACAAATAATAGCCAGTAGTGATACCACGCGAAATTTTAAGGCTCTGTATCTTCGTCATTTTGTTTTGCTGGACAAAACAAAAACTATGTAAACAATATTTTTTAGCAATCTAGCTGACGGATTAATAAGAAAATTATAGTTAACTATTTTACTACAAAATATACGCTACTTAAGTACATTTATACTTTAGCACCATTTGGGATTCACCATAAGCCAAATTCATCTTATACAATAATATGTAAAGGGCACATGCTTTGAATACATAAATGAAATACCGTAATTTCGAATACAAATCGTAACACAACATGCTGTGTTGGCCTCTATCTATTAAACATTAGAGTGTGTCAGTTGTCTTACGCGTGGGGTACAATGACGACTCTTCCTCCTCATCAGCTGGATAAAATAATAAAGACATACAATTTCGAGCAAGTGAGTCAATAAACATTAATATAACACCAATAAATTATTCGACTGGGTCCTGGACGACCAGGAATTTTATGAATACAATTCTGTAATGTAGAATACAATCTGTGATTTAATTTCGTCTGGTTGTCATTAATATTTTTGTTAGTTTGAGAAAGACATAGGTTTGCAAAATTGAGTAAAAAAAGCAGACAAGATTTCTGTTAGTGTTAGTTTAAGTGAGTGAGTGAGTGAGTGAGCGAGTTACCTTTCTGCTTGGAGCGCGAGAAGTCTCTCTTGGGCGCGGCGCGGCGGGCGGCCAGCTCGCCCAGGCGCTGCTGCGAGCACGCGCGCACGCCCAGGAACTCGCCGTACACGTTCACCTTCTTCGAAGCCTGCGGTACGGGTTTAGGTACTGTGTAGAAGTACAAGGACCATGGGGTCGTTAATTACGTGCCGGTTTATTTTTAGTTCAAATTTATCACACTCCGTCCCTGTAACGTGTGGCGTAATTAGGTTAGGAGGTACACTTTAACTTATTACGTTATTTAGTTAAAGGTATGTTAAAAAAATATCAAAATATAAAATACAATTTATGAATTCTTTTCTAATTTTTCACAAATTTTACTTTTTGTCTTAGGCTACTTTCATTATGTTCAAATTCTAAATATAGATAAAAAAACATACATACATAACATCACGCTTAAATCCCCGAAGGGGTAGGCAGAGTCAAAGGGGTAGCATGCCCCTTCAACCACATTCAGCCACGAATAAAGCCGGGCTGGGTTAGATGGAAAATTGTGAAAAAGCAGTGACAAGCTGCTAACCTGTCGCCTACACAATCATACACCCAAAACCCGATATACCATTAGTCGCCTTTTACGACATGCTAGGCAAGAACCACAGTTGGCATATTCTTTTTAAGTCCCAGACAAACATGGGACAGTGGGCTGGGTTGGATGGAAAAAAAAATCAGTTATAAAATATATTATGAGCGTTTTGATAGACTCTTAAGCAATCAGATATTGTTCTAACCAACGTTTTTTATGGTGTAAGTACCTGTATGGCAGCCTTGGCGTCGTCCTCGGCGAGGTAGACGAGCGTGGCGAACTTGTTGGTCATCTTCTCCATCTTCACGGTGCCGAACTTGGCGAACACGCGCGTCAGGTCCTGAGGCTGCGAGTACTGCGGGTATCCTAGTGATAGCCATGAGAATATAGTATACATAAATATCATCACGCTCATAATCCCCGCAGGGGTAGGCAGAGTCAAAAGGGGTATCAGGCACATTCAGTCAAAAATAAAACTGGGCCGGGTTACATGGAAAGTAGTTTTACATATTGAGTAACACATCTGGATATTTGAACTATTTAAAATTTTTACCTTGAGAAAGGATAAAATAGATTATTTTTATTTCAGTTTTTTTTTGTGATGGATAAAATTTCACGAATATCGAATATTAACCCTAGAGCTTCTACAATTAATTCTATCTAAGTTAGGGATTTTCAAATTTGTTGCTCAATTGTCCTCGGAACGTTGAAACTCGGGGGCTTTAAATCAATAAAATAGCCGACAGATTTCTAAAAAGCCGGCAAAGAATTCGTAATCGGCACCATATGGCAGGCGTTCGTTTTCTTTTTATTGAAATCCCCAGGCCCCTCACCTGTAACGATGATCCTCAGCGGATCGTCCCGGTCGTTCGGGCGGTCGCGGTCGCGGTCGGCGCTGGCGCGGCGCGGGCGCCGCCGGTGCGCCTGGTGGCGCGGCGACGCCTGCGCCGGCGCGGGTGCGGGGGCCGGCGCGGGCGCGGGCGCGGGTGCGGGTGCAAGTGCAGGCGCAGGCACGAGTGCGGGCGCAGGCGCAGGCGCAGGCGCGGGCGCGGGTGCAGGCGCGGGCGCGGCGCGCGCGGGCGGGAAGGGCTTGGGCGCGACGGCGGCGGGCTGCGGGCCCACCACGACGCCCGCCGTCGCCCGCGCCATCGCCGTCACCGTCGCAGTCGCCCCGGGGTACGACCTTTCCACCGCTGCCGCTTCCATGTTTAAGGGTCCAGCCGTTCACCTCCAAAAAAAAACGAAATTTAGATCGAAACAATCGGATAAGGCGGTGCGGGATCGGCCGGACGGCGGGAGTTTCCGAGCCCTGCATAATTTCTATAGAAAGACCACTCTCTGGGAACCCAAAGGAGAGCAAATTTTTTATGCGGAAGCTCCGCTGCAAAACGAAATGACCTTTTGCCTGGCCTGTTAATCGAGTAGTTAGAAAACCTGGCTCCGAAACCGGAGGTCGCGAGTTCGAATGCGGGCTAGGGACAATTATTTCATCTGATGAACATGGACATTTGTACTAAAGTCAAATTTGTTCAAAGATATATATATCCATAGCACAAGCATATGCTTGATTTGGAACTAGGCAATCAGTATGTTAGTCTAAAGAATACATTATTATTATTTATTAACTAATATGAAATATGTATATGTATATATTTACATATAAAGAATTTCACCTATGTCACAAATGCGCACATCTCTCATTTACCGCATCCGCTCATTTATGGAGCTACGTTTCTGCGCGCGTTACATCCGTGGTGGCATGGTTGAGAGTATTGTAATGTACCCCACAATTTCTTTGTTTAATAATTTATACCTGTTAATTGTTAATTTTAACTGATTCATTGCAGCGTACATTTTCAAAAACTTTTAGTAGTGGCGGCATAAAAATGTTTCGTGACACGTCTGCCGTGTCACCAGCCATGTACAATTTACTTAATTGTTTTTCTTAATTTTTTACGTGTTTTAACTTAATTTATTTAGTTGAACCAAAACCACGGAAGTAAACGAAAGGTTACGTTGTTTTGAGTGGTTTTTGAGTAGGTTTCAAAGTTAGAAAAATGAGTACATTAAATAGATGTGGGTTTCCGATAAAATTAGATGTAGTATGAAACTTTACAGTAATACAGCTTATAGGTACATCAGAATTACACATAGGTTATTTTGTACCGCAGGAGAGCGTCATTTTCCCCATGAATACCGAAGTTCGTAGAAGCAGCTAGTTAGAAATGAAAATCGTTAGACGATTAGTAATACTTCGATAACAACGCAAGTATTCTTCCACATTTTTGTATAAAAATTTTACTCAAGAACTTGAAAGTCTAAAATTAGGATGGTTTTGTTTAGAGTATATAAAATATATACTCTAAATATATAAAATATAGATAACCTTATAAAATGCAATTTGAGGGAGATAGTTACAATAGATTTAAAAATGGCACAACTCCACACGTAAAAAAAAAAAGACACAACTGCTGTGTCATCCGCAATAAATTGGTTAACCTATATTAGTGGGCTCATTACATTATTATTATGTTAAGAATATGTGTTTCTCCATAAGTGAATTATCTTTGTAATTCTTTTAGAGAAATAAATAAAGATTTGAACATTGAACCTATTAACTCATATAGAAAGTATTTTTTCAAAGAAACAAATCTCTTGAGGTTTCAAGAGATTATCCAAAATATAATTTTATTTCATTATTATCATATTAAATACTTTCAAAATTAGTATAACACCACAACTAACAATAGAAATGTGTTTAAATAAAAATTCACACACTTACAGACACACAGACACTAAAGTTAAACTAAGGAAAATTGCCACAAGCCTTTGCAATCATAGAATAACAATTTGTGATATACATACACAAACAATGTTAATAAAAATTAAACTTTGCACTTCTCTAAGTATTGACACTTCACATTAAACAAAGAGGTTAGATAGAGATAGAGTACCTATGTTTAATTTAGTTCAAATATTTAGGAAATTAATTGTAACTAATGCAATGACAATTATGTACAACAACTGCTATTAGTTTATTCAAGCAAGTAATTTATAGATAAGATTTAATCTAGTTGTAACAACTCACTATGACACTCAGCTGACAAGATATGGGAAGTCCCCTGTAAATGAGTAAAGCTTACAATGTTGCCAGCATTGATAAATAATCAATTATTTATATAGTTTTAATCAAGGTGTCTCTCATACAGAATGAGTAACAGATATTAGTTATATAAATAGAAATTGTGCCTTTTGTAGTATGTGTGAAATTAATAGCTTTAGACATGCCATGTTTGGTAAGCAAATAGCAGCAGATTAAGAAACATACCAGTGTTTACGTTAAGAACTTTCAAGAAGTATTTTGGTTCTAAATATCCGCTCTTATTGCCGGGTGTCAAAATTACTCCATTTTCTGACTCAAAGAATTTTATTCCATCGTTTAGTGCTTTATCCAGATCAATGAAAATGTATATTTCCACGTTTTTCCTCAGCCCGCTGATAACAGATGGATCTTGGAGTGTCCCTTTAGCGCAATGTATGTGTCTTCTGGTCATACGACTAAGGCCATTGTTTTTAATTTCTGACCAGCATTTGAAATATGTGCCGTGAACAACGCACTTGTACTTTGGCTGCAATTTTAATAATTTTAAAATCATTGAATTTAAGTACATGACACAATGTTATTATGTTGTGTATTTCTAAACAAGAGCCATATTGAGTGTGATCCTCTACAAATTTATAAGCATTGCTTTTTACCAATATTACAAATTTATACTAATAAAAGTACCAATACCTCTAAAATTGGATTCAATTCAGCATCAGTGACTGCTTGCACCGAGTGACCTTGGTTGGCCTTGACCTGGAGCGCGCCAGTCAGAGGGCAGCTACGGAGAGCAAACCGCTGCTTGTCATTGGAATGGACCACTCGTTCTATATCACTTCTGTTGTACTTCCCTCGGAATGTTTTGTGCAAAAGTATTTTATTGACATCTACATAACCTTCTGGCCTGAAATGTTTATTGTTTTGAAACGTTAAATATGATGAAGAGGAATCGTTATGGTTTTATTTTATATCTAAGATGCTTTTGTCAGCTGCAAGTCTTAAACCAATAATTGTCAAAATGATGAATTGGGATAACCTTTTGAACTCATAATTTCACTATGTTATTATCAATTGCAAACATAATGGCTAATTACTTAATATAATGACAAGTATAAAAAACAGAAATCCATTTCAGTGCATTTAAACTTTACTCATTAGATGGCATACGCCGGCGAAATTGATAATAATAGGTATTATCAATGTGCTCAACAACACTCCAGCTTTGTATAGTCACTTCGACCGACATCTCTAATATTCAGGGCAGATTAGTGGTTGTAGTATGTATTGCTCCTTGTGTATAAAACACAATACACAACCGGTTAAAAGACATCGTGACCTTCATTTGAAAATCAGTAAAAAATACAAACAATATTCTGCAGTATGTACTTACGATATCTGGAGACCCTCGCGCAGGGCGCCGTGTCGCAGCAGCCAGGACAACGACTTGCTCAACTGAACGTCTTTATTATTATTCCTACAAATATCAATCCGTTAGCACAAATTGATCTTGTTTGCCATGTTTATCGAATAACGTACAAATATAACCACATGTACAATATATCGTACATCTAACTAACTGCTAGACGTAGGAAATTATACCAGCACGAATGCAGTGTGTTATTACACGTGTTAATTTCTAATTTATACTATTGTATTTGTTGAAGTTAAAATTTTGTACTATTTGCATCTAAATTAATTCCAGTGCAAACTTGCAAAACAAAGGTTGTGAGATTTTGTGAAATGTCGTCAGATGCAGTGTTGCCAACAGTTATACTAGCTTTCCACCAGATTCAACTTTTAAAACCACCAGAAAACCACTAAAAAAAAATTTAAAATTTACTGAATTTACTGAAAATCGCTAAATTTTCCACTAAAAAAAAAAAAAATTGGTTTTACGAAATTAAATAAATATATAGGTTATTAATTTACTTTAATAATACGTTATAAAAATTAACAATCTGCTAATCAACATACCATTTGTAGGTAAATTAACATTAGTAGGTAAATCAACATACAAGTTATTCAACAACAGCAGCTACGTATGTATTCTAAATTAATTCGTCTTCAGACGAATCATTTTTGTCTGCACCATCATCGTTGGTATCAGATTGATATGATTCTTTGGTGCCGATTTGTTTTACAACGCTTACTGGTAGTTCATAATTATTGCAGCATTTTCCTTCCAACCTCAAACCACAGCGTACTCTTAATATAGCAGTTAAAAGTTTTAATTTCATTCGATTCCGCTGCTTATTTTTTATTAAATTCATACTGCTAAATAGTCTCTCAACATCGGCATTGGAATGAGGCAGTATTAGAAGAGTAATCGCAAAAGTCGCTAATTCCTCAAACCTCGATTCTCCTTGAGCGTCTTTGAAATGCAATACTTCATTCCAACTCGGGAAGTACTGTTTTAAAACATTCAATTTTAAATTTCCACGAGTGGATAATGGTAATAAAATTTCTTTGGAATTAGATTTAATTTTGACAAAATCAGAAGCCATTTCTCTATTTCTATTAATAATAATGTATTGACTAATTTTAATTGTAGATTTCGATTTCTCAGCTAGCTACGTGCAAATAATTTTCCCAGCAATTTCTTTGAAGAGCCAAAGGTAAAAGAGTTTTTTATTAGTAAAAAATCCACAACCGCTATCTGGTTGACAAATTTACAAAAAAAATGGAAAAAACATTAAGCGCCACCTTTAAATTAGCTAGACAGACATACATAAGTATGTCAACAGAGACGACGAAATCAGTGATACTATCATATGCAATAACATGTCACTACCGGGCTTCCGTAATTTTTAGTAATTGAAATTGAATTCTACTAAACCACTAGAAAAATCCACCAGCCACTAAAAGCAATATTTCGCCACTAAATAGGATGTTAAAACCACCAGTTTTAGTGGAAAATCCACTAAGTTGGCAACACTGGTCAGATGTCGTGTCGTGTCGCCTGAAAAAAACAAACGTCAGTCAATATTCGTTTAGTACTTAGAATTAAATCGTAGTTTATAAACTCTTTCTGTTCAATAGCTCAGATCAAAATTAAATATGTTTATGAAAATGTATCAGTATATATGCATAATAAAGTTATATAAAATTTTGTTTGTAAAGTCAATATAACATAATGCCTATGAAAGTTTATAGAACCAACAATTCTATTTACGGAGTATTTTATGAAAGAAAGAATTTATTATTATTATTTTTTATAATAATAGAAAAAACAATACAGTATACACTACTCGCTACGCTTAAGTGTATATTAATTTATATAAAAGAATACGACGGACACTAATGTGACGATACGATATTCATAATTTGAATAACTAATATGTAAGTATCAATTTTACGAAAACTATCCCATCGCAAGGGATGGTTTTAGTGTGGTCTGGGACTTAAAAAGAATGTGCTAACTGTGTTCCTTGTTAGCACGTCGTTAGAGGCTACTAATGGTATATCGGGTTTTAGATTTGTGACTGTGTAAGCTAGATTGTCCCTACTTTTGACAAGCTCGATGGCTTATTCGGCAGTGACCCTGCCCCATGCGCCAAGAGTTGTGGGTTCGATCCCCACCCAGGACAAACATTCGTTTAATGAATACTTGTGTTTGTTCTGTCTAGGTGTTAATATGCAATATTTAAGTAATATATTGGTAATACCACCTCGGAGTTCAGGCGTGATGATATGTGAGTATGCTATGTAAAACAATATTCTTGCGCTGAATTTATAGATAAAGTTACAATGTTAATAATAAATCTGGCCTTTCTAATATTTCCAATTTCATATTGCAGAGCCCTCTCGTTTTATCTGCCATTCATGTTCCATCAATCCCGAGAAAATATTCTAAAAGTAAATTACATTACAATCGAACAAAGAAAAACTATCAGCTATTGAACATTTTCAATAAATATAATTTTTGCAGATTGCTTAAGCAAACATAGTGGTGTTCTTTAGAAATTGGCCTAATTTCACGAAAAAATCAATGAATTTGAACTATCATAGACAATGAAGCATAGAGTTTTGGTCAGCTGACTTCATTTTTATCATTGGTCTTGTGATAAGTTGTGATTCTCCGCCATTCTCGGTTCGTCTTTTCCATCTTTCCCGTCCTGTGAGTTGGAATTTATTATTTAATATTAATTATTCTATAATATTAGCTTGGAATTTATAAGTGATTGTGTTATTTACTGTGAATATCTAATATTTGGCCCTAAATTTTGGTAAGATTGTGTCTGGTTCTGCCATTGTCAATTTTTAGTGTAGTGTCACGCACTAAGGCGATTTTTACTCTAATTCCCATTCGTACGGTTTGTTTTTAGAGGTATACATACTATTTGTACAATTTACTCCTAGAACATTAACAGAATTGAGCGCTTGTAAGTGCATGATCATCAATTTTGCCGTTACACCCATATATCATGTGACTTGTTGTAATGAGTTTCGAGTCACAATTGCATAGCCCTGAAAGAGTAGTTAGCCGCTGTAATCGTTAGAGGAGACACGTCCGTGGTATTCTGTCGTTAGGAGCCTCAGAGTGGTTTCTGGGCTTTGGGTAAATATCGATTTTTACTCAATACATAACTCTTACTGGAAGTCAAGTGTCACTCCAGACTGCACTGGAAGTGGAAATCCAACTGCTGCTCCCTTTTGGCCAGGATGTGGTCAGAGGGTGCTAATAATCTTTTTAAGGGTCAGAGGGTAGAAGTGCAAGAATTGAAATTAGAGCTTTTTATTGTATTGTACTACATAGAGTAGTTGTAAGAAGTATGGTCAGTACCTAAATAATTATATTTAAAATGACATCTCTTGTCGAAATACATTTTGATCATGATTTTTATTAATTTACTTGTTTGATATTAAAGGCCAGTATTTTGTAGTGGCCATGTTCAAAGAATAAATTAAAATTGTGAACTATCCATCGTGAAAAAAGGTAAAGGTAATAAGTTTATGTGCATCAATTTTCATTTGGAAATTACTGTCTGTTCAATATTTATTTCAGGGCAAAAGTTGCCAGGAGGGATATAAGCCATTTATAAAATAAAGTAAATTAAATAATAATGTACCTATGTAAAGTAGATGAATAGCTCAAGTTTTTTTGCTGAAGTCTTGCTCATTACATAATTTTTTATGAAATATATATAACATAGCACACTGGAAAACTTACCAATCATACACATGAATTAAATATGAAAGAAATTAGTAGTATGTGAGCCTGTAATTGTTTATGAACCTGTTTTATTGTTGAGTAACATAGGGGTGCTAGAAAATAGTGTAAAAAAATTTGCATATATTATTTTTGACATTATCCTAGGAATGATTTGTCTCCATTGACAGTGATTGACGATGTAAGCCTTATCAGAGGCAAGTATCAATTCAGTCAGCTGATCAGTTTGTCTCTGGCAACAGTGGTGACACTAGCTCTCTATTGGCAATTTTATCATTATAAAAGATATTTAATATTATATTGTATATTTTGCTTGATCTGAGAATTGGAAATTACAGTAAGTATTAGTATATGGTAGGGAATAAAGCAGTTGTTTATTAACATTAATGATAAGTATGATTAAAAATAGCTTTCAGTTCTAATGGTTTTGTAGTTGACATTCTTTGGCGGAACCAGTCCATTTGGGGACAAAACTTAGACAATTGTTCAGTAAATAACATAACAAAAGCAGTGGGTACCCAAAGTTTACTGAATCGTGGCTCGTCCAACAAATAAAAAAAAATGTTGGCCTCGCTACTTGGTCAACTTGGTTAGCAGCCATATTGCATGCCATCAAACGATAGCATTATATATCTATCAGCCTGTTTTTCAGGATCTTGCTGATAACTCACAACCCACCAGTAGTTGTATTGCAATGTTTGGGAATTACTGCTGTACAGTATCATACAATTTACCTGATTCCTTGTTTTAAGAATAAATTGTAATGAAAAATTTGTTTCAGAAATAGAAATAAACATTCAAAATGGCGTCGAAAGGCGGGTTGAAGACGATCGCCGCTGAAGAGAATGAGGAGAAGTTCGGTTATGTATTCGCCGTCTCCGGTCCCGGTGAGTGAAGCTACATAATCATGTATTATTACATTTTCTCTTGCTAAGTTAATTTAACCATTGACTTGTTGGTCCTTTATAGACAACACTTTGTTTTTGACGGGCCCGTTGGTCGAGTGGTCAGAGACTCTGGCCACGAAACCAAGGGTCGCGGGTTCGAATCCCGCTAGGGGCAAATGTTTCGTGTGATGAACATGGACATTTGTACTCGAGTCATGGATGTTTATAAACGTATTTAAGTATGTCTATCCGTTCACCTAGTATCCATAGTACAAGCATCAGCTTAGTATGGAACTAGGGAATTGGTGTGTCAGTCTGAAAGATTTATTTATTATTTATTATTTATTTATTTTATTTGTCATCAAGTTCCCTTGTTTTTATGGGAAAAGCCTATATAAAAGAAATCATAACTGAGACTCCCGACTGTAGTCAAGCTTGAGAGTTATTGATTTAGTACCCTATCACAATATACTTACTGAATGCTTCTGCACAGTCGTCACGGCGGAGAAGATGTCCGGATCGGCTATGTACGAGCTCGTGCGTGTGGGCTACAACGAGCTGGTCGGAGAGATCATCCGTCTTGAGGGTGACATGGCCACCATCCAGGTGCGTGATCTGACTACTGTGTGATTTGTCTTTAACAGGTTTATGGACATAATAGACACTTCATGTGAAATGTATACGAATTGTTAACATTGTTGTGTTGTTGCCTGTGTAATTGTTTCATATACATCTCCGTTTTACGGTGCGTTAGCAGGTGGAAATCCTAAATCTAGTGAAGTAGAGAGAGTAAATATAAAAGTTTGTTCCCAATCAGTTAGACCTCAATGAATAGCAGTGTTGCACATAGGGAAAAAATCTTCCCAACCTATAAGGATTGTTGATGCTCGAAATCGTATGTCCGATAGAGTGTAAATATATGATTGCATTAAAACTGTTACTATTTGGAATTATGACCCAACGAGTCATACCCAATGTGTAACACCATTACCCATTGGAAAAAACATTCATCATCATATTATTTCATGTTTCATGTCAAAACATCAGAGCTTCACGAAATTCTCGATATGCCAACGATCATACAAGAAATTGTTTCTTATGGTGACAAATACAAAGCAAGATTGCAAAAGCACCCAAACCAACTTGCAGGGCAATTAACAATGCCAGAAATTATTCGCCGACTTAAAAAGAGGCGAGACATCTTTGACCAGGATAGTCAGAGCATAGACTGACTAAACAAACAAAAGGGCTGTGTATACCCCACTGGGGGTAGCTCCCGATCGAAAACATCCCCATCACATCTGTTTATAGCCAAAAGGGCTGATCGCAAGATATATTCATTATATAAAAAAAAAAAAAAAAACATATTTCATGTCTCATACATACATATCACATACATATCAACACGCTCATAATCCCCGAAGGGGAAGGCAGAGTCAAAGAGGCAGCAGGTCCACATTCAGCCAAAAACAAATCTGGGCTAGGTTACATGGAAAATTGTGAAAAAGTAGTGACAAGTGGCTAGCTTGACGCCTACACAATCACATACCCAAAACCCCATATACCATTAGTCGCCTTTTCCGACAAGCTAGACAAGAAACACAGTTGGCACTTTTTTTTTAGTCCCAGACCAACATTTCTCATACTTTTGTGTAAATAATTTGTAATATAACTAATCTCCATTTTACTTCTTTAAGAAGTTTTGAAAGAAACACACCTTTCCTACAAAAAATATGCTAAGGCTTGGTACTTTACCGATAGCAAGATAAGAAACATTCGTAAACTTATTGACGTCCTGCTTGTCCATCGCGCTAGGTATACGAGGAGACATCAGGCGTGACGGTGGGCGACCCCGTGCTGCGCACCGGCAAGCCCCTCTCCGTGGAGCTGGGGCCTGGTATCCTCGGCTCCATCTTTGACGGCATCCAGCGCCCGTTGAAGGACATCAACGAGCTCACGCAGTCCATCTACATCCCCAAGGGTGTCAACGTGCCCTGCCTGGCCCGCGAACACAGCTGGGAGTTCAACCCTCTTAACGTTAAGGTACATATCAATGTCTGAAATGGGGCGCTTTACTTGGGCGGTAACATTTTACACACCTAGTGACGTCATCCGGTACTTAAACGCGCTGTATCTATATTATTTTTGGTTTGCTGAACAAAAGAGCAAATATGTAAGCAATATTTTTTTTGGATTAATATAAATTTATTTTTTATATAAATTTTAATTAATTTTATATACATTTATTTTTTATAGATAGCCTATTGTCCTTGATGTTGTTCAGATAGACTGTTTCTGTTGGTGCTAATTTGGCTTTAAAGTTACTAATGTGTTCACTATTTTAAGTAAATTTTTTGTACTTTTACAAATAACAGTAACCATGTTAAATGCCAACTAACTAAATAAACTATTATTAATTGAAAATTAAAATGTCGTCTAATAGGAGAATATTTCTTCAGGTCGGATCGCACATCACCGGCGGAGACCTGTACGGTATCGTGCACGAGAACACGCTCGTCAAACACAAGATGCTGATGCCGCCCAAGGCCAAGGGTACCGTCACCTACATCGCGCCCTCCGGCAACTACTCCGTCACTGTGAGTATACCTTCAAGAGTTGAGGCTATCTGGCTGGCCTTTGTGCACAACAGGTGGCTTAGGTGGCATACTGACTTTTGCTTGTGTTTGGACAGGACGTAGTACTGGAAACAGAGTTCGACGGCGAGAAGGCGAAGTACACCATGTTGCAGGTGTGGCCCGTGCGCCAGCCGCGCCCCGTCACCGAGAAGCTGCCCGCCAACCACCCGCTGCTCACCGGCCAGCGCGTGCTCGACTCGCTCTTCCCGTGAGTACATCACCCGCAGCTCGACGGCGAGGAGGCGCAGTACACCGTCACCGAGAAGCTGCCCGCCAACCACCCGCTGCTCACCGGCCAGCGCGTGCTCGACTCGCTCTTCCCGTGAGTACATCACCCGCAGCTCGACGGCGAGGAGGCGCAGTACACCGTCACCGAGAAGCTGCCCGCCAACCACCCGCTGCTCACCGGCCAGCGCGTGCTCGACTCGCTCTTCCCGTGAGTACATCACCCGCAGCTCGACGGCGAGGAGGCGCAGTACACCGTCACCGAGAAGCTGCCCGCCAACCACCCGCTGCTCACCGGCCAGCGCGTGCTCGACTCGCTCTTCCCGTGAGTACATCACCCGCAGCTCGACGGCGAGGAGGCGCAGTACACCGTCACCGAGAAGCTGCCCGCCAACCACCCGCAGCTCGACGGCGAGGAGGCGCAGTACACCGTCACCGAGAAGCTGCCCGCCAACCACCCGCTGCTCACCGGCCAGCGCGTGCTCGACTCGCTCTTCCCGTGAGTACATCACCCGCAGCTCGACGGCGAGGAGGCGCAGTACACCGTCACCGAGAAGCTGCCCGCCAACCACCCGCTGCTCACCGGCCAGCGCGTGCTCGACTCGCTCTTCCCGTGAGTACATCACCCGCAGCTCGACGGCGAGGAGGCGCAGTACACCGTCACCGAGAAGCTGCCCGCCAACCACCCGCTGCTCACCGGCCAGCGCGTGCTCGACTCGCTCTTCCCGTGAGTACATCACCCGCAGCTCGACGGCGAGGAGGCGCAGTACACCGTCACCGAGAAGCTGCCCGCCAACCACCCGCTGCTCACCGGCCAGCGCGTGCTCGACTCGCTCTTCCCGTGAGTACATCACCCGCAGCTCGACGGCGAGGAGGCGCAGTACACCGTCACCGAGAAGCTGCCCGCCAACCACCCGCTGCTCACCGGCCAGCGCGTGCTCGACTCGCTCTTCCCGTGAGTACATCACCCGCAGCTCGACGGCGAGGAGGCGCAGTACACCGTCACCGAGAAGCTGCCCGCCAACCACCCGCTGCTCACCGGCCAGCGCGTGCTCGACTCGCTCTTCCCGTGAGTACATCACCCGCAGCTCGACGGCGAGGAGGCGCAGTACACCGTCACCGAGAAGCTGCCCGCCAACCACCCGCTGCTCACCGGCCAGCGCGTGCTCGACTCGCTCTTCCCGTGAGTACATCACCCGCAGCTCGACGGCGAGGAGGCGCAGTACACCGTCACCGAGAAGCTGCCCGCCAACCACCCGCTGCTCACCGGCCAGCGCGTGCTCGACTCGCTCTTCCCGTGAGTACATCACCCGCAGCTCGACGGCGAGGAGGCGCAGTACACCGTCACCGAGAAGCTGCCCGCCAACCACCCGCTGCTCACCGGCCAGCGCGTGCTCGACTCGCTCTTCCCGTGAGTACATCACCCGCAGCTCGACGGCGAGGAGGCGCAGTACACCGTCACCGAGAAGCTGCCCGCCAACCACCCGCTGCTCACCGGCCAGCGCGTGCTCGACTCGCTCTTCCCGTGAGTACATCACCCGCAGCTCGACGGCGAGGAGGCGCAGTACACCGTCACCGAGAAGCTGCCCGCCAACCACCCGCTGCTCACCGGCCAGCGCGTGCTCGACTCGCTCTTCCCGTGAGTACATCACCCGCAGCTCGACGGCGAGGAGGCGCAGTACACCGTCACCGAGAAGCTGCCCGCCAACCACCCGCTGCTCACCGGCCAGCGCGTGCTCGACTCGCTCTTCCCGTGAGTACATCACCCGCAGCTCGACGGCGAGGAGGCGCAGTACACCGTCACCGAGAAGCTGCCCGCCAACCACCCGCTGCTCACCGGCCAGCGCGTGCTCGACTCGCTCTTCCCGTGAGTACATCACCCGCAGCTCGACGGCGAGGAGGCGCAGTACACCGTCACCGAGAAGCTGCCCGCCAACCACCCGCTGCTCACCGGCCAGCGCGTGCTCGACTCGCTCTTCCCGTGAGTACATCACCCGCAGCTCGACGGCGAGGAGGCGCAGTACACCGTCACCGAGAAGCTGCCCGCCAACCACCCGCTGCTCACCGGCCAGCGCGTGCTCGACTCGCTCTTCCCGTGAGTACATCACCCGCAGCTCGACGGCGAGGAGGCGCAGTACACCGTCACCGAGAAGCTGCCCGCCAACCACCCGCTGCTCACCGGCCAGCGCGTGCTCGACTCGCTCTTCCCGTGAGTACATCACCCGCAGCTCGACGGCGAGGAGGCGCAGTACACCGTCACCGAGAAGCTGCCCGCCAACCACCCGCTGCTCACCGGCCAGCGCGTGCTCGACTCGCTCTTCCCGTGAGTACATCACCCGCAGCTCGACGGCGAGGAGGCGCAGTACACCGTCACCGAGAAGCTGCCCGCCAACCACCCGCTGCTCACCGGCCAGCGCGTGCTCGACTCGCTCTTCCCGTGAGTACATCACCCGCAGCTCGACGGCGAGGAGGCGCAGTACACCGTCACCGAGAAGCTGCCCGCCAACCACCCGCTGCTCACCGGCCAGCGCGTGCTCGACTCGCTCTTCCCGTGAGTACATCACCCGCAGCTCGACGGCGAGGAGGCGCAGTACACCGTCACCGAGAAGCTGCCCGCCAACCACCCGCTGCTCACCGGCCAGCGCGTGCTCGACTCGCTCTTCCCGTGAGTACATCACCCGCAGCTCGACGGCGAGGAGGCGCAGTACACCGTCACCGAGAAGCTGCCCGCCAACCACCCGCTGCTCACCGGCCAGCGCGTGCTCGACTCGCTCTTCCCGTGAGTACATCACCCGCAGCTCGACGGCGAGGAGGCGCAGTACACCGTCACCGAGAAGCTGCCCGCCAACCACCCGCTGCTCACCGGCCAGCGCGTGCTCGACTCGCTCTTCCCGTGAGTACATCACCCGCAGCTCGACGGCGAGGAGGCGCAGTACACCGTCACCGAGAAGCTGCCCGCCAACCACCCGCTGCTCACCGGCCAGTTCATATGTTGGCATCTAATTCCCTGCAGCTGCAGATTTTTTACCAGAAATTATATACAAGAATTGACCAACTCGATGGCGCATTCGGTAGTAACCCTGCCCCATGCGCCAAGAGTTGTCAGTTCGATTCCTACCCAGGACAAATTCTTACAATGAATACTTGTATTTGTTCTGTGTCTGGGTGTCAATATCCGGTATTTAAGTATATTTTGTAATACCACTGTTGTTTCTGATATCCGTAACACAAGTGCTTAAGCACTTACCTCGGAGTCAGATCAATGTATGTGATGATATCATTTAAAGACACAGATGTTGGCTATCGCCTATCTGTCATAATACATCAAGAACCCACAAGATATTCGAATCAATGCTGATAGTTACGATACTCTTGCAGCTGTGTCCAGGGCGGTACCACCGCCATCCCCGGAGCCTTCGGTTGCGGCAAGACTGTCATTTCACAGGCGCTGTCCAAGTACTCCAACTCTGACGTCATCATCTACGTCGGTTGCGGAGAGCGTGGTATGTATCGCCGCATTCACTGACAGTATCATCTTATTGACTACACATTATATGTAAACTAAAAATATTAATTTATACTAAGTAGAAGAATCGAAGTAAAATTGACCTTCTCCCATTTGTCAACTGGATAAAAAACATATAAGTTTCTGGATGTAATCAAAATAGGCTGCCAAAATTTATTCTTATGTTGTGCCATGTTGTGGTGGGACATAAAAATAATGTGTAAACCGTGTTCCTTGCCTAGCATGTCGTAAAAGGCGACTAATGGTATATGGGATGTTGGGCATGTGATTGTGGAGACGGCGAGATAGTCACTTATCACTAAATTTTCAAAATTTTCCATCTAACCCAGCCCAGCCTAGTTTTATTTTTCCCTGAATGTGGTTAAGGGGGCTGGCTGCCTCTGTCATTTTGCTTGCCTCTTCGGTAGTTACAAGCGTGACGATATGTATGTATGTATTTCAAGTACTGCGTTACTTACTGGGGAGACTTAACACATGTAACTGATTTTATATTGAGCAATAAAAACTATTTTTATTTTTATTTATTTTTATTTTATTATGTAATTAACATAATATCTCTGTTCGTGACAGGTAACGAGATGTCTGAGGTACTGCGTGACTTCCCCGAGCTGTCGGTGGAGATCGACGGCGTGACGGAGTCCATCATGAAGCGTACCGCGCTCGTCGCCAACACCTCCAACATGCCTGTGGCCGCCCGAGAGGCCTCCATCTACACCGGTCAGTGACATTTTGTTAGGCTACTAGCATCCGCGGCCTCACCCCTGTAGTTGCCGTTCCTGTGAGAATACGGGTATAAAATATAGCCAAAGTAACCCGCTGATAAAATAGCTTTTCGGTCCTATACTTTCATAGCCCATTCAATTCAAACAAAAAAAAAAAATCTTTCCTCTTTACTCTTTATTATATTAGTTTGATTAGATGGTGCATTAGTGGGTCCTTGGTGTTTTGGTGATATGGGAAGGGGCAGTTACGGGATTTATGAAATATTGATTCTCTGTAATCAATATTTTTATAAATCCCGAAACTGTCCCTGTTGTATGAAAAAGTTAAATATATAACATAGTGCCGTGTTAATAGAATATAATTAGCCATATTATATTCAGTGTGAATAGTCATGTTATTTGGTTGTGACGGTTGTATTAGGAGATGAAAATTGGCAAGAAAGAGAAAGAGTTTGTGTAAGATATCTTTAATTGAAGTATGTATTTGTTTTCACCAAAAGTGTGATATGGATCGGATCCAGATCCTACTAACTATATTGGTTTGTGGAATACTTCGCGGTGCGAATACCTTCGTCATTGCGGCTTTATTGGAACGATGTACAAGAAGAAGGTGATGTTAGGAGTCATAAAAATCGTAGAGCTTGTATGAAAAGGATTATGAATGTTGAAGAGGCGAGTGAGGTGTCCTTACACACCTCACTCGTGCCATATGGCGTTCGGTTCTCTCTGCCTACCCCGCTAGGGAAGTGGCGTGAAGTTTAGTTAGTTAGTTAGTTAGTATGTACAAGATCTTGACTATAATGAAGTTAACCACTATTTCCTAACTAAACCACAATCTAAGCAAAGTGTTCACTTACAGGCATCACTCTCTCCGAGTACTTCCGTGACATGGGCTACAACGTGTCCATGATGGCCGACTCCACGTCGCGTTGGGCCGAGGCTCTGCGCGAGATCTCTGGTCGCCTGGCGGAGATGCCGGCCGACTCCGGCTACCCCGCCTACCTGGGCGCTCGCCTGGCCTCCTTCTACGAGCGCGCCGGACGCGTCAAGTGTCTGGGCAACCCCGACCGAGAGGGTGCGTATACATTTTGTTGAGATATTATCAACTTCACTTAGGATTTTGTATATAGCTTGAAGCTTTCTAGGATAGTTAGGTTTTCTCTGCCTATCTGCTGGGGAAGTGGCGTAATGTTTAGTAAGTTAGTTAGTTTCTAGGATATACATGTCGTTGTTATTATTACCATAGTCTAAAAGGTTTATAAACTGACCTCATTGTTCAATTTTAGTTAAGTTTAGCTTTATTACAGAGAAAAATGATAAAAAAAATATATGTAAAACATACTGCATAAAAAAAAAAAATATGGTGCAGAATCCTTCCTGCTGATCTACTTTTTGATATAGCTGCTTGATTTTTTTTATATATTATATTATTTACTATTACGTTAACAAATGTAGTATTATGAATGTGATCCCCGACCCGCAGGCTCCGTGTCCATCGTGGGCGCCGTGTCGCCCCCCGGAGGCGACTTCTCGGACCCGGTGACGGCCGCGACGCTGGGTATCGTGCAGGTGTTCTGGGGCTTGGACAAGAAGCTGGCGCAGAGGAAGCACTTCCCGTCCATCAACTGGCTCATCTCCTACTCCAAGTACATGCGCGCGCTCGATGACTTCTATGAGAAGAACTACGGCGACTTCGTGCCCCTCAGGACCAAGGTAACACTCCGCTGAAGATTGTGCCTTAGCCTGACACGAGTCATGATCAGTTTGTACCGCTTGCTATTTGGAGTATCTTGACATTGAGTATAGATTCGTGAATTCAGTTGATATGCAATTAATAAAAGGTAAAAGTAAAAGTACGATTTAGCTCAATCGGTAAAGACGCGTTGCATATGCGAGGGGTTTTAGAAATCTTAGTATGGAGTATCTAAGTACTGAGTTATGCTACTGCGTCGATGATGAACTAAATATAGTGAGAAAATGTCTGCACATTCAAATAACTCGTGATGTGAAACAATAATTGGATTTGTCTGGTTTCCTGCTTTCAAGGATATATTCCGATTTGTCCGATTTTATAGCGTTTCTTTTTTCTCCTCTTAAACTTTTAGTGGAGCAAGGTAAAAATCCAAAAAGTTGCCTTATCACGACATATCTGGCCTCAAGATAAGAAGATAATTCCAATGACACTTGTGTTATGCCAACCAGGTCAAGGAGATCCTGCAGGAGGAAGAGGATCTGTCTGAAATCGTGCAGCTGGTCGGCAAGGCGTCGCTCGCCGAGACCGACAAGATCACACTTGAGGTCGCCAAGCTGCTCAAGGACGACTTCCTGCAGCAGAACAGGTAATGCCATCAACGGGACAGAACAGTCCTTCATAGTATTGAGGTTCTAGGAACCTGGAAATTGCAATTACAAGCTAATTGGTTTAGTAAGCAATTTAATTTATGCAATTGAAGAAGTCCACATTTTATGTTATTTTTAGATGTTTGGTCCTTCTGTCTGTCAAATGGACATTTATGTTTTGTTGCGGTCGTTCCAATATAATTAGCAATATTTGCTGTACGAAAGTAAAGTGCTTTTTGAAGCCCTCGTAAATAAAGATAATTTGAATTTATATATCCAGTAAAACTCCGTAAATAGTGGATTTTTTTGTGGATAATACCCAATAAACCCTCATCGCCTGAGTGGAGGTGTTTACGGGGATCTCGGCACAGCCAATAAAGTGGAAGTACTTCCGCCGAGCTAGGTGTTGCTTGCTCGGGGACCTAGTTCCAACTAACCGTCGCGGTGTATTGTATATGTTACTGAAAAAGCCCGTATATTGGTCAATCTTAGGTTTTACTAGTAAATCTTAGGATTTACCGACATGAGTTGGTAAATGTAAACATTTATAGGTTAGGTTATATTATGGGTTAGTTAGGTTTGGTTTATTAACCTGATTAAAAAAATACCTTACCTAACCTAACCTATAATATAATCTAATCTTAGTTAGGTTTGGTTATGTAAAATTCTTAAAACTTCGTCAGCGCGATGCAGGGTTGTGTGGCGTTTCTCTATGTTCGATCGACGTCATCTGTTTACGCATTACTGGAGCTATAATCTTGACTATCTTGTGGCGCGGTCGTCACAACACCTAACCAGACGTTCTAAATCTGGGGTCATGGTCTGCAGAGCCCAAGCAAATTATGACATAAGAGTAAGAAGAAATCCTTATTTAGTCATCATAATGAATGTGAGCTTAACTGATACGCCACTTATTTCGTACCCAGCTACTCGTCATACGACCGCTTCTGCCCGTTCTACAAGACGGTGGGCATGCTCAAGAACATCATCTCGTTCTACGACATGTCGCGGCACGCCGTGGAGTCGACCGCGCAGAGCGACAACAAGGTCACGTGGAACGTCATCCGCGACGCCATGGGCAACGTGCTCTACCAGCTCTCCTCCATGAAGTTCAAGGTATGATCAGCTCTTTGTTACTTTAATGCTCGATAGACAATCATCAAATGGACTGAAATCTCATTCTCATTTTTCTTATTTTCTCGTTGATGAATGAGATTTATATATTTTCAGTGTTATTGCCAATGATGTATAAGTCTGGACTTGGACTGGTCTATGTTGGGATAGAGGCTTATGATATCTTCGTTTTTATCCTCTCTTATTTTTGTCTTTGAAGTTTTGACAAAGATATGGTGGATATAAGATGGTAATATTATAAAATAGCCAGCTTAATGTTTTTTTTTAGATTGATGTGTAGGTGTGCAATTAACTCAGCTAAAATAACAGTCGTCTGTGGCCATTGTACATGGATCTTGCCACTGTGGTGTATAAGTCATAAAACACCACATTGTTGCTAGCACTTTTTCGTTACCTCGGCGAATCTTTTGTGGAGTGTACCACAGGGAGGCATCTTGTCCCCAATTAACTCATTCTTTGGTTTGCCCACAGGACCCCGTAAAGGACGGCGAGGCTAAGATCAAGGCTGACTTCGACCAGCTGCTCGAGGACATGTCGGCCGCCTTCCGCAACCTTGAGGACTAAGTCCTCTCCCCCCATTTCACCACGCCGCTGCGGACCACGCGGAAATGCACCTTGTATTCTGTTGAACAGAGTTTTTATTTGTATGTGACATTTTAAATTGTAGCTCATTGTGATTGAATAATATTGATGATGTCATTGTGATTGAATAATATTGATGGTTTGAGACTGAACATCGATGTCTCTAGGAGACAAAGACTAACACCATGCAAGAATTTGTCTTGTAATTTTACATTAAAAACCCCATGTTGAAATCGAATTTTGGAAAACACTTTCGTTGTTTCTAATATCAAACATGACATCTCGCAACAATATTTATGAAAATAGGAGGAACGTGGGGATAATTTCACATTGAGTTTTATATGGAAGATTTATTTTTTTAATCAGATTTTAATGTTACCGGAAAAATGTGCAATTTACTCAGTTATTATGAGGGTGAGTGTAGTTAAGCGCAAGATGATAGTTTAAATTATATCGATATTATCAGCGACGGACTTTCGCTCGGTCCGCGGCGGTTATTGTTAATACACTATAGACGTAATGTATGTTAAACGCAGTCTGTAGAGTGCATAGGTTTATAATTACTCGTGTTTCAGATCAAGAATTCGCGATTCCATTGTTGAATTTCAAATCGTAGATTAAAGATGTTTTCCGTAGCGCTCGCGTCGGGACCCGCTGTATATAAACCGAACTCTATAGAACCTAGGTCCTTACGCCGATACGCTACAATTACTTAGTTGTTATTTATATTATTATAAAATATATACTATTTATATACACTAACTATGAATTATTTCGCCCAATGATCAGTGTGATTTTGTTTCTTATCGACGATGTTGAACCCTCTTGCATTCCACGTTATTTTTAGTGTTGGATTATTGAAAAATTATCATCAAAGCTTGTTTTTTATGCTTTTAATGTAATTGCCATACTACGCGGCAGCCTGCGGTTAAGTTATTCAGTATTAGTTGAGCAAGCACATCGCCTAACGTAGAAGCTGACTCGGCATCAGTAAGTCATGTACAAATGTATTCTTCGCAATAAAGTATATACTTGCTGTTTGGATTTCTGTGACGTTACGTGTTGAGAGGAGACGAAAGTTATTATAAATAATAAATATATAAAGTGTAACTGTGTTTCATTACGTGTTTTACTGACGTTATCAGGTATTTTCCCTATTATCCCCTTTCTGTTGTTATTGAGTAGGCACTTATACTCTCTGTCGAAACATTTTGCCATAGAAATTCACTACGCCGAACATAACACACGAAAAATAAACAACGGCCTGTTTGTGTAGTTTTGAATTTGCATAGTTTTGAACAATAGGTAGTTCTATATTTATAGTCCTTAAGGGTGGGCCCAAATGAGATGATCATACTCTCTTTTTGTTGTATAATATATAATTTGGTACCCGTTTATCATTACAAATGTATATTACCCTTATGATATCGTTTTTCTTAAATCTTTAAATGTACTCTATATTTTACCCCCGTCTCCCCGATTCATGCGATTGAGTTGCGATTTTACAATAAAAGTTTAGTTTAGTCCATAGTTTAGTCTTCTCATTTTGTCATTGCTGGTTGAATAGAAGTGATGTACAGACACCAGAGAGAGATGAAGAAGTTAACGTGACAGAAGTGATTTTTGTCACATGAAAGCTGTTGTCACGAGATTTGGTTTTTTGTTGTTTACTTTTATTTTTTGGTAGAAGAGTGCATATTAATCAAGATGCCGGTCCGAAACTTCGGCTCGCCCAACATGAGCGACACCACGCTGCTGGTCAGTGTGGAGGACCTGATCAACATGGCTATGGGGCCGAGCGATGTAAGAGGGCCTATTAGTCTTCTGAATGAACAGTAGCAGTGATGGATGCCTGTTATGCACTGGGAACAGGAATTGAAATAAACATGAAACAGCATCACTGTATTAATGGTTGTCTTAAACTGTTATTAAACATTTTATAAAAGCTATATTTGAGTAGGCTTTCCACGTAGGCTTACTTTTGAGATTACACAAGGTCAAAACCTTGTGGAATGTCAGATTCTTCCAATTAAACCGGATGGTGTTGATGGTCTTTCTTGAGGGCCCAGAACATAAATATCCGGCATTCCAATGCTAGGGGTCCTTACAGTGGCGGATTTACAGTCTTGGCCGCCCTAGGCCCCAGGCCATAATTCTCAGAACTAAAGAGTCATCACTTAATTTTTATCACAATTGGCCGCCTCTAATATCTGGCCGCCCAAGGCCCGGCCCGCTGGGCCATAAGGTAAATCCGCCACTGGGTCCTTAAGAAATACACAACGCCAGCGCACAGAATTATTATCGAGTCACCAAAATTCTACCAGCACTTTTAGTCGGCTCCTACGAGGGAATTTCTCTGGCATAGTGGAACAAGTCCAGTAGGAGCTTTACGCTTATTTCGTATCGTATCTACGTTGTCTAGCCAAGAAATACACGTCTCTCCGATTATAGGACTTCATATAGAGCAGGATTACAAATATAAAATACTTATATAGAAAGCGTTTCGTAGCCTTTGGTAGGCCTATTATTATAGGAAAGTAGGGGCATCAGCAACTGAGACGCTGGCATCGAGGTTCCAGGGCAGATAACTGCTGTTGGCGTTAAAAATGAAACATCTCGCTTCCTTGCTCCCTAGAAAAACATAGTGAACTTCAAGCTGATCCAGACGGTGCTGCACATCCTCGCGCGGCAGATGCGCATGCTGGAGCAGCGCGTCGAGATCCGCATTACGGACGAGCGCGAGCGCAGGGGGTCGCCGTCCCGCTTGGAGGACATCCGTGAGGAGCGCAAGAGCCGCTCGCCCGACAAGGCCAAGGATAAACACGAGCGACAGCTGGACAAGGTAAGCAGTGTGGCTACCGCGCCACGAGTCGAGAGTAGGGTAGAAAAGATAGTAAGGTGTATGAGCCATAGTAGTTTAAGCTTACAAGTACAATATATGATGATGTACAATAATGATGCCAGATAATTTAAGTAAATATATAAAATTTTAATTTATGTCGTTAATATAGGTACCTAACTAGAATTAAATATTTTTAATTAGTTGCATACTTAAATGAAATAAATAAATTTGTTTTGTGGCCTAAAGTACATACCGTTTGCTTATCTACCTAGTACATACATTAATATTAGTTCTAAAAGTAATTCAATGAATATGTCTAGGAACGAGAGAAAGCTGAAAGAGCCGTGTCGAAGGAAAGAGAGAAGGCTGAAAGAGCCGCCTCGAAGGAGAGGGACAAGGCGGATAGAGCCGCGTCCAAAGAAAGAGAGAAAGCGGAGAAGGCTGCGGCGAAAGAGCAGGAGAAGGCCGAGCGCGCCGCCTCCAAGGAGAGAGACAAGGCGGAGAGGGAAGCGCAAAAAGGCGACCGAGCTGCCTCCAAAGAGAGGGAGAAAGCTGAGAAAGCAGCTGCCAAGGAAAAGGATAAGGTGGTATAATATTACAACAAAAACATAAGCTTTATTTTTTATTTTTTATAGCTTGTTATTTTGACCAAATAATATTTACAAAACCGCAATAATAGTAAACTGTATGGCGCGTGCGCATTGCTTGTCACAAGGTCGTTTAGTTCCATTAGTATTATTTCTAATAAGCGCGAACGCCGTAGATAATAAGCGCAAAACCATACTCTTGCGAGGACAACGAGGCAACACAAAAAGCTTGCAATATCGTGAGTTTTTGGGATACCATTAAGTATAATTAATTATTTACTGTTTTTTTTTAATTACAGCATTTGACCCGTAATTCGGTGTTCCCATATACTAAAATAAACCTTGTTGTATTGGTGATTAAACAGCTGTAGATATATGAATTTAATTAAAGTAAATTATAGGCGGACAGGGCCGCTTCCAAAGAGAGAGAAAAGGCTGAAAAAGCGGAGTCCAAAGACAAAGACAAGGCGGAGCGGGCCGCTTCCAAAGAGAGGGAGAAGGCGGAAAAGGCAGCAGGCAAGGCGGCGGAGAAAGAAGGCAAAGCAGCATCCAAAGATAAGGAGAAAGCTGATAAAGCGGCGGCTAAGGAGAAAGAAAAGGTATTCAGATATCCTATTCCTAATCGCTGTTAGAGAATAGGGACTTTTATTGTGAGGCGAAAGCATTATGAATAATGCATTGAAGATACCTTAAATTCACCCGTTTGGAAAAAACAGTTTTTAAATTTTTTTTAATAAGAAGCAAAAATGTATACATTAATAAATTATCTTTTACCTCGTTTTTATTATATTATTTTTAATTTTTCAACTAAATTGATGTTTCCCTTGTTGTATTCTCAAGACTGCAATAAATATATCGAGTCATTTAATTCGTCTTACGTACATACAAAACACATCACATATTTGTAATTATATCTTATTCAAAAGGAAGATAAAGCAGCAGCTAAAGCGCCTGGAAAAGGCGACAAAGAGAAAGAGAAGGCGGATAAAGCAGACACTAAAGAGAAAGAGAAAGCTGATAAGGCAGCGGCTAAGGACAAGGAAAAGACGGACAAGGCGGCGGCTAAAGATAAGGAGAAGCTGAAGGAGAAAGAGAAGGAGAAGGAACCGGCTAAAGACAAAAAAGGAGCGGTATGTAATGTTTATTTAGGAGCATTTGAACATGGTGGGCTGATGTATGCAATTGTTAATTAATACTGGGTCTATGGCGCATTCGGTAGTGACTGCCGCATGCGCCAAGAGTTTTGGGTTCGATTCCCACCCATACTTGTGTCTGTTCTATGTCTGGGTGTTAATATCCAATATTTTAGTACCTATATATTTGTAATACCACTGTTGATTCCGATATCCGTTATACAAGTGCTTTTTCGGAGTCAAATTAATGTATGTGATGTAGTCTGATATTATTTAAAAAAAATATATTGATTTTATTACAGAAAAAAGGGAAACCATCCGATACAAGTATTGTGGTGTCTGGTAAGCTAGCCTTTTGTTATGATATTAATATTTAATCTAAGGCAAACTAATTGTATTAATATACAATATTATAGTAATATAGTTGACTCATACATATTAATATGTATTGATAAATCACATAAACATAAAAAATATTTGATTTGATTTGAATTTGAATGTGTTCGCTACTTGCTCGCTAAGAACTTGCGACTAGCTTGCACTCTCGCCTCTCTTTGAACTCGCTTTAAATCAGCTTATGTGTGTGATAACGCCCTAAGTATGTATTTCCTTTCACAGAAGTGGAGCGTCGCAAGGAGAAGGTGTTAGTAGGTAAATATTGATCTGACTGTACACGCGAACATGCCACGTGAATGTTTGTCGAGCGATGTGTGACTGTGTGTCTTGTTTCAGTGGAGAAAGGGCCCACCACTCGCGTCGGTGAGTTCGCCGCTGATGTTAGATGAGCTGGTTTATACCGTGTTATTAATCATAGAAGATTTTTCTGGAAAATATACACTACTAGATCGCGTAATAACATAGGCTCTGGCTGTAATGACTAGGTGTTTTTTGGACGAATTGTTGCGACAATTTGAGCGATTTTTACAAAATCTAGCAGCCAGAATAAAGAAGCATTTTGGCGAGCAGAATGTCCACATATCAACAGGTTTTTTAAAACTTACACAGCATTAACGCAAACAACAAATTAAAAAACATCCTATGACTTGAACTTCTTTATTTGAGAGGGGTACCCTCCTTCCCAGTCGAGTTGGCTTGGCTTGCGTAGCAACAATATTGCTCAATATATTAGTATTACAGCAAATGAAATAAAACATCATTGTATGTTGCACTAATTTATCAGAAAAAGTAAACCTTTTCAAAATTACTTGACATTTCGCGCGCCTTGTGCAACCATGTTCCGCCCTTGCTCATATATCTAACTTCCTATATCTCTTGCGATCCTTCACACAGACTTCACATCATTCCGTTCCACGTATCCATCATATCCGTACTACATCTGCAAATTCTCCACGGTGTACAGACAAAAGCCGCGAAGGCATCGAGGTGGTGACGCGGTCGCAGTTCAACATCGTGGAGGCGCTGGTGAAGGACCTGGAGCAGCGCGCGGGGCCGCTGCCGGCGCCCGCGCTGCCCGACAACGAGAAGCTGCGCAGCGACCTGGTGCGCGGCCAGGCCTCGCTCACCGACACCATGCAGGCCATGCAGGTGATTCACTAGCTGACATAGCTTCGATAACAGGAAAACTAAAACGTTATAATAAACGCTAGCTTATAACGTAGCTCTGTCGGAGTAAAATTTGGTCTTATACTTATAAAGGCTCTATCTTGCGTTTTGTGGAATCAGGCAGATTTAAAATTTATGAAATGAGAACCACCTCCTTTATTTTTGAATTCGGTTGAAAATATTGTTTGTCGATTGACATAAGAAAGCAACAAAGCAAGTAAGAATTAATAAATTACTTAATTGATTTTTACCTTTCAGGCGCTCATTGTAATTGCCATAGTGTGGAATTATCCAGCGTAGTTTTTGTATCTCTATATATGTATATGTTTACCTATCTTCGTTTCTTTCTACCATTTATTTCTTGCCTTCAGCGTGTTCTGACCCATCTGATCTGATGACATGAGGCCTCTTTGATATACCTTATGATCTCAATAATGTCCATTAGTGATATGAGACTTGTGTGAGATATCTAATGATCCCAATACTTCTGGGCAGGTGACGGCGCGCGTGCGCGCGGCGGAGCAGGCGATCGGGCGCATGGGCGAGCTGCTGACGCAGCTGGCGGCGGCGGGCGCGCTGCCCGAGGACATGGCCGACCAGATCGGCGACGTGCGCTTCCAGCCGCCCGATGTGGACGCTGACACCGCCGCCACTATAGTATGTACTTAAGTGTGTGTGAGGTACTATGGAGTATCACTAAGAATAGTAGGCTCGAAGTATCGACTGGATCTTCAGAGTGCTCCATCATCATCCATCATCAAAACTCTGTCGATGACAGAGACAGGCCATATAAGGCCTGTATAGGGTATACATAGGTCGGATAGGCGAGTCTTTCAAACGAGCGTGGTGAGTCCATGTTTATATTTTTAACCAGTTGTCACACCCCGCCTAGCTGCTAAGATGTCATGACATGGGCTAGATAAGAAGATTTTTGCGAGCTCGAGTCCCCATGTGGAATTGTTGAATGTCTTTTATATATTTTTTACTCCTACCCCCGTCTAGAAGGAATGTGACTGCTTCCGTGCTGTGGATCCTCGATGTGAAAGTCAATCCCCCTCCCGTAGTCTCCCATAGAAAACGTCGACCTAGGAACGTCCTCCTAGATCCCGACGACGCCATCACGCTAGTCATGAAGTAGGTCCTTATTCGCGTAACCGGCCCGGCCCGGTCGCTTCTATTCCCAAACCTACGTGCGTCTGCCCTCTTCAGCAACGTCCTGAGCCGAGGTCGAGTCCCATAGGGGACGCCCTCAGGCTGTCGCCTAAATTTTAGGGGTGAGAGTTTCCCGCTCCCCCGCCAGCCGGTAGGTAGTAAAGGCCGCCTTAGGCCAACTACCAACGTCCTCTCAAAAAAAAAAAAAGCAACCCCATGTGAAAGCTATAGCTACATCCATGGGGTACAGAATTCATAGTATTACCTACTACCGACCCCTCCAGCAGCCGACGAAGACGAAATCAGTGATGTCCCGCAAGTCGGTGGTGATCGACCCGCTGAGCGCGCCGTCGGAGGCGTCGGTGCTGGCGCCGCGCGCGTCGGTCGCGACGGCGGCGTCCAAGGCGTCGCTGGGCGGCCGCCGCGCCTCCGTCGCCTCGCGCGCCTCGCTCGCCTCCGCGGCCGGCCTGCCGCCGGTCACGCACCCCGAGATGGAGTGAGACGACATTTCATAAGCTAATTAGATATTTAAAAGAAATATGCCAACTGTGTTCCTTGCCTAGTATGTCGTAAAAGGCGACGAGCTAGCCACTTGTCACTACTTTTTTCACACTTTTCCATCTAACTCAGCCCAGTTTTATGTTTCGGCTGAATGTGGTTAAGGGGTCTTGCTATCCTTGAGGTTACGCGGGCGTAATGTTATGTATGTTTTGATACTACTGCTTTAGTGTAGGACTTGAATTAACTAACTGTGTTCCTTGCCTAGCTTGTCGTAAAAGGTGGCTAA
This sequence comes from Glyphodes perspectalis, assembly GCA_951394215.1. Lineage (NCBI taxonomy): Eukaryota > Metazoa > Arthropoda > Insecta > Lepidoptera > Crambidae > Glyphodes > Glyphodes perspectalis. Next base: position 465,807 of record OX596211.1, on the reverse strand, counting down.
TACCGTAGTTGGTATTAGGTTTGAGATACTTTGTATCTGTTAACCACTTGTCACACTACGTTTTCGTAATTTTCCCTCCAACCGAACTTCATTTTTAGAGAAAACCGATGTCGACAGTTAATTCCGAAGTCTGAATGTACGCTGATGTTTTACGTCTGGTACTCGACAGGGATCTATTTTTGACCCATATAATGTAGAGAAGGACTCCGCGCTGTCGGATATCGGAAATCTGTAATTTGGAGAGCTTAAGTCAATGTCCGACGTAAGTTGCGTATCAAGTTGGGGGTACCTTCGGAGCTTCAACATGTAGTTAGTGGCGCGGAGTCTTTTTCCTAGTCTAGTTTCCTAGTATAGTTTTGACTGGGCTCGATGGCGCATTCGGTAGTGACCCTGCCCCATGCGCCAAGAGTTGTGGGTTCGATCCCCACCAAGACCAAACATTCGTGTGATGAATACTTGTGTTTGTTCTGTGTCTGGGCGTTAATATCCAATATTTAAGTATATATTTGTAATACCACTGTTGATTCTGATATCCGTAACAGAAGTGCTTAAGCTACTTACCTCGGAGTCAGATCAATGTATGTGATGTAGACTGATATTTATTAGACAACAATGTATCAAACAGCTTTCAGCGGTGGGCTCAGGTAAACAGCTCGGGCGCGCGTTGTGTAGCTGCAGTCGTGTTGTTGCAGCGTGGCGATCCGCAACCTGCGGGACGACCTGCAGAAGAACGTGACGGTGATGACGGCGAAGGCGACCGCCATCGCTGAGAACGCCTCCGCCTCGGCTAAAGCCGTCTGTGAGTCTGCCTGCTGTGACATACTCGTACTTTTATCATATAGTTATCATTTAGATTTTTGGTACGAATAGAAATGTTTCCATCAAGCGATTTTAAGATAGTATATTACGAGGATTGACGGGTCAGTCAAAACTTTGCTATTTTTAACCACGTATGGGACTGGGGTGATGGAGACAACAGTTGGTATAAGTCTCAACTACCCCATCACGTCGAGTTCGCCAAATATAACCGCGAATGGGACTGGTGTGGAATGAGATGAAGGTTGATTTACTGGTTGAGTTCATTCATTCAAAGATGAGGCTTAAGTCTTGTTACAGAAAGACAAGACGAGAAAAATAAGAGAGGTGAAGAGAAGATTTGAGTAGACCTACCTCATACAACAGTGGACATAAAGTAAAAATTTGTCACGTCATGCTATAATGAGGGATTTATGAATTAAAACATCCAAAAGATGGCGTAACTGTGACTTGCGGTCTTGTTATCCTCCTCATTGGTTAGTTGTCAGACTAAACTGACATGTGCTGTCAACAAGGAGCCAATAGTGACAGTGATAAGACCACGAGACTCCCTCGTGCCATCTGGCGGTTTTTGTTTTTTTTTTAAACCCTCATTCTGTCGGCATTAGAGAATGATGGTGATTGATTGAAATAGGATAATATACACATACATTCTTCCAAATCTTAATAGTAGTGTTAATGTTAATTAGTGTTTTATCGCTGCAGTTGTATTATTATCGTGTTTATTATTTATTTACAGCGGATAAACTGGATATAGCCTTGAGGTTGGACACCAGATTTCAACCTTGTACTCCCTGACGTCGGACTACGCCGAGCAGCTACAGGGATTCGACTCGGGACTCACCACACAAGTGCGTTATTCATTTTTGTAGGATTTTTATTTCAAGCATCGGTTTAATTTATGGTAGTGGTTTCAACTCTAGAACTTTTGAGTTTATTGGATTAACCATCTCTATGAATGAAGTTTCTATTATATGTATACTTCATTCATAGAGATGGTTAGTGAATTGTCATTTGTATCTTAAGTTAACTTTTAGATTAGATTGTTGCTATTGCTGTTAGTTAAGAAGTCGCTATTTACACACATTGTTAAATTTCTGACTACCATTGGAAAGGTCGCAGGCGAAGACTTGCACTTCAACGGTGCCCACTTCGTCATGCCCATGGCTTGTCTATCATCATCTTCCTAGCGTTATGTCCCGTGCTTAGACGGGGTTTGTTAGACCGTGATCCAGGATTTTGCGAGGTCTGGTAATTACATTGAAGCGACTGCCGATCTGACCTTCGTAACCCTAAGATAGGGTGAACCAGACAATTCTTGGATCATGGTTACAAATTAAAAGTTGTTTGAATTTGCAGGTTTCATCACGATGTTTTCGCTCACCGTCGAGCTAGTGGTATAAATATGTACATAGATTTTAAAAATCTAGAGGTACATGCCTGGGTTGAACCTATCTAGGAACTCCTCGGATGAGAGGAGCGTGTCCATGGCTTGTCCATGGCTATTTTAAAAGAACCTGCCACTCAGACTAAAAAAAAACAAGTGAAACGCGCTTATATATTGCTTGTCCTGAGGGACTCCTGCACTAGCATGCACCAGTTTAATGAGCCCGTCGGTGCAGATGACGAGCTTCCGCGACCAGATGGGCCAGATGCGCTCCGAGCTGCAGGCCGGGCTCAAGCAGCTCGAGCAGGTCAACAACAACGCGGAGACCGCCGGTGCGTTGCCTCTCGCTTGCACCTCTGTAGTTACTTAGACTCTTGATTGCGGATATGTTTCTGTCTCACATACAATTTTAACTGCAGACTTCTTAGTTACTTGAGCCTAATAACTTACTAATAAAGTCCCATGTTGTTTTGGGACTAAAAAAAAAGAATGTGCTAACTGTGTTACTTGCCTAGCATGTCGTAAAAGGCGACTAATGGTAGCCACTTGTCACTACTTTTCACAGTTTTCTATCTAACTCAGGCTAGTTTTCTTATTGGTTCAATGTGGTTAAAGGGGCCAACTGCCCCTTTGACTCTGCCTACCCTTTCGGGGGTTATGGGCGTGTTGTTATGATATGTCTTCCCATCTCAAGAGGGAAGTTACTTACCGATAAACCCTTCCTAACTGTCATCTGCCCTTGTAGATTGGGCTCTAATTGTGCGCTATTAAGTACTTTTATGTACTAGATGCTTTGTCTGGGTTGTAGCTTAGAAGGCAGAACCTCCTTCTCCTGCCTGGTAGCTTTAGGCCGCTAAGCTAGTATGTTATCCCGGTTGTCGTGTACGCAGCGGTGCTGGAGCTGACGGAGCGCTACGAGGGGGCTGGTGACGGAGCTGGACCACACGCTGACCGCGCACCGCACGCTCACCACCTTCCAGAAGCAGCTGGGCAACGAGCTGCATGTCTGTATACTCTTTTTATCTTTAGACAAAGCTTCTATGGTAAAACCATAGTAGCCCTTTGGCTGTAGAAAAGTGTAACTAGTGTTTTACAATCTTTGTGACGCGGTGACTCGGTTATTTTGATGTTGTTCCATCGTGATCCTCCAAAAACTTTTCAACCCAATACTCAATATCACAATTAAGAGTATTAAAGTCATTTAACTTCCACGGAAAAATGCTTGTGCCCTGCAATTTTGTTTTTGTGGAAGAATTTGATTTAAACAATCCAATTGGGTGAACTCTTGAACACTTTCTTTGGTTAATTTTCAGAGTCTAGTGGAATGCGTAGAAATGCTCCGAGAACAGAAGGCTGATCGTGACGAGGTTTTGGATGGCCTCAGAGACAAGGTTACATACGATCATGCTTATTTCTGTTGAACTAAATAGTAAATCAATCAAGTGAGTAAGAGCTGTAGTAGCTCAAATCTCAATGTACGAGGCTTCGCCTCACACGAGCGTGTTGGTCCAAATACAGGAGCGAACCACTGGATTATTTTAAGCGCGTTTTTATTCTATTGGCTCAGAGGCTCAGAGGTGAAAACATTGTTAGGAAACCGTTCAAAGAACTACTGATTACTACTAAACTAATCATGATTAAAATCCTTCTCGCAATACTCTACACCAATATAACTTGCCACATGCACCACAAGCTATTTACGGTCATGGTGGAATGTTAACAGTGGGAGAAACCCTAGTATTGAAATATCATGGTCCGAATCTTATCCTGAGCGTTCTGTTCCTGCTGTGGAAGTGTACTGAGCACTGGTCGTCACACAGGCTGACAACGCGCGGCTGGCTGGTCTGCTGACGGCGATCGAGGTTCGCGACGGCGCGCGGCGAGCTGGAGAAACGGCTCGACGTGTGCCACGACAAGTTCCGCCGACAGGAGAGCGTCTGGATGGTCGCAATTTGATTAAGCCACAATATGCTTTAGAGCAGTTTTCTCAACACCTTTTGATAGTAGCGTTGTTCACGGTTGGGGGTCTGGGTCTGGTTTAATAGGTTATGGTTTTGTTAACTAACTAACTAATTAACTAAACTTCACGCCACTTCCCTAGCGGGGTAGGCAGAGAGAACCATATCGTGAAATCTTGCCGGCTGAAGTCGCTCCGGGATCAAATATGTATGTTTATTGACATCAGTTATCGATGTTACGCAAATTACATTTGTTTTTGGGTCTTCGCCCGATTTAATATCCAATTCAAACCTCAGTTTCTCCATAGTTGTTAGAATAGCTTCAAAAATGTTGTTTTTTATGGTTTTGTTGTTTATTTTGATAGGCACAGTTTTAGGATATTACTTAAGACTTTTTCTTGACTATTCTGATAAGTGAACTCGAATTGAAAGACCTGAACTTGGCGGGTAGTTAAGATAAATCTCAAGCAATACTGTCATCACCTCAAATATTGTAGCATATGTTCAGTTCCGGCATCATTTCATAGAAGAAGGGACTTGTTAAAATAATATTGTTCCATTAGACGGCCCTAAAAGACCTGACCCACGTGACTGAGAACAAAGCGGAGATCACTCAATTGCTGGCGGCGCGCGAGCAAGCCGAGGTCATGCTGCGCGACCTGCAGGACAAGCAGATGAAGCTCGCCGTCAATCCTGGGGGAGCCCAAGGTATGGAACACACCTGGTGAAGTCTGCCAGGCGCACACTACATTACGCCAGGTGTGTCGGTGTATTGCGGAGCTGGGTGCCTGCGCGCACGCCGCCGCGTTATATTTTTGAGCAGCAAATGTGCAATTTTGAGTTAACTCATAGTGAATCTCCCAGTAGCTAAGGCGCTGCGCTAACGTTTGTTGCGTTTTAAACAGCACAACATCACAAAAAATTGTAGTTGCTGTCTCCTGTAGCAGCGATCAGACACAGACGCCGGTTTCTATTCCCGGTTTCTGGTAACCGTAGATGCTGGAATAATAAGGTTGGTTATTGTCGCTTGTATTCTCAACTGACGACTGTTAGTTTCCAGTTACTGATACCGACCATTATTTTTGATCGGCGACGAGTATGTGTCAAATGGAAGTAATAGGACGCAATTTTTTTTTACGTTGGCGTAGGGAGTGGCTCATTTCATCCTGGTTATATAGAAATCAAACATTCAATGGTTAGCTTGAACCGACACAAATACAAAAGTGATGACGATGGCGTAGCGCCTAAGTGTGAGTTACAAGTTTTGAAGCAAAGGTTCTGCTCAGTTATTTGTGACGTTGACACCTCTCCAGTCATGTCGGTGCCGTCTCACCGGACTATGAGGGTGAAGGAACAGAGAGTGCACCTGTGTTTGCGCACACACTCGTGCACTATAATATCTCCTGCGCATTTGGCTAATCCTCGGTGAGATCGGTCGCCGTGACCGGACATTATTGATTCGGTTGGACCGGCAGGCGGCGATGCTGACGCGCGCGCTGGCGCGAGGCGCGAGCTGCGCGGCGTGCCTGGCGCCGGCGCTGATGGAGCCGCTGGACGCGAGCTACGGCGCGTCCGCCGCCGCTGCCCGCGCTGCGCCCGCGCCGCAGGGCGCCGCCGGCGCCGGGCCCTGCGAGCCCGCCTGGAGGCCGCCCGAGCCGCCTGACGACAGGTCAGGAGGACCTTCATAAACTTAGTAAAAAATCTAGCTGAAAAAGACTGATGAATAATTTGCGCCCGTTTACACTACTTGTCCCACGTTAGTCTGGGACTTGGCCCATGTTGATTTGGGACAAAAAAAAAAAGAATGTGCAATCTGTGGTTCTTGCCTAGCATGTCGTAAAATTCGATGAATGGTATATCAGGTTTTGGGTATGTGATTGTGTAGGCGACAGGTTAGCCGCTTGTCACTGCTTTCTCACAATTTTCCATCTACCCAGCCCGGCTTTATTTTTTGGCTGAATGGTGGTTGAAGGGGCAAGCTGCCCCTTTGACTCTGCCTGCCTACCCCTTTTGGGATTATGGGCATGATGTTATGTATGTATGTACACTACTTTCGTTATTCGTTCATTAGAGTAGTAGTCAGTTGTAATCGACTATAAACAGTTAAATAGGTACTTTGACTGAATGTTTTATAGTTAATATAGCATCTCACGGCGCAGCCAGTTCAAAAGTGCCTACTGCTGGGCTTTTCCGTTATAACAGTGAAATCAGTTGACGTGTCGACGGCCACTTAAGTCCTTTTCCCACCATAAGAAAACGATACGAGGGTTACGAAGGTCAGATCAGCAGTAGCTTGAAAATAGACTCGATAAATCCTGGATTTTGGTTCAAGCGGGCGCCGACTAAGCTTGGAACATAACACTAGGAGGATGATGTTATGCAGCATGTATTTGGCTGTCAGTTAGTGTGACTCGGTCTAAGCTTAGCACATAACGCTAGGAAGATGATGGCCAGCGTGTATCATCGCATGAGGTGTTGTGTTGTGTTGCAGGCAGCACACGTGCCACCGCTGGGTGGGCGGGTCGCACACGCTGCTGTCGGACGCGGTGACGCGCGAGCGCGCGCCGCCGCTACAGCTGCACGGCGCGCCCACCAAGAAGTACACCGGCTACGGAGACGATGGACGGGTCAGTATTGTTACACCTCGTGACCCTTGTCTTTCTCCCCGGCTGCAAATCGCTCGTTAGGCCACCTTTACGGATCTCACCATGGGAATGACCGCGCTCATGGGTTAGCGCGACAGGAGTTTCAAAGAGAGACAGACAAAACGCGCTCGTGTCCGAGAGGAGAGCAATGCCTCGAGAATCCCAGCTGCCTCTAAAGGGTTGAATACTGTTAATGACTGGCTCGAGGGCGCATTCGGTAGTGATCCTGCCCTATGCGCCAAGAGTTGTGGGTTCGATCCCCAACCAGGACAAATATTCGTGTGATGAATACTTGTGTTTGTCCTGTGTCTGGGTGTATTTAAGTATATATTTGTAAAACCACTGTTATTTCTGATATCTGTGCTTAAGCTACTAACCACGGAGTCAGATCAATGTATGTGATGTAGTCTGAATTTATTATTTATTATATTATTTATTACTGTACCTATACCGTATATTGAGAGCCCATGTCAAGTAAATAGTCATACAAATTCAATTCTATTATAGTATTTTTTATCATCTCATTGCGTCTCCGCTTCCTCAGCTCAATATTTTGCTTTTGATGGTACAGCTGTACATGCTGGAGGAGGAGCTGCAGCCGTGCGTGGAGTGCAACAAGTTCTCGGAGCCGCCTGCGCCTGAGCAGGGCGCCGGGGACCTGGGTGAGCGCTTGTACTTAGTGCCGGAGTTAGTGCGAGAGGCACCGTGCGGCAGCTGTGGTGTTAGCGCGAACAGACTCGTATCTAGTAGAGCAGGGGCGCAGTTACCGACAGTTACCGTGTCGGTCGCATCTATGATATGGGGCCCCAATCTATAGGGCCCCAAGGGTTTAGATTGTTTGATAGTTTAGTTTACTTGAGTAGAGTGGCCGACCTTATTATTTATGATTAGTAGTAGTATCTTAGTGAGTAGTACTGCTATTTTTTAAAGTAGGGCAATTAATGTTTTACACCAGCGAACTATACCTTCGCGGATTATGGGCGTGATGTTATGTATGTACCAGCTAACTTCTAAAGAATTAAATAACCGACGAAAGTACTCTCTTTGGTGTTGTGTTACATATTTCCTAATAATACGCCGGCGTATAGTTGGGTGGAAATAATATTATACATAATATAGTAATTAGTACTCGTATCTAAGCTTTTTCGAGATTTTGTATTTGGCGCCCAACGTGTTAATCCAATATAATGTTTCCTCCAGGTCCGCCCCCCCCTCCCGCTGAATGAAACATATTTTGAAGAACATTTTAGTTATACTCTTATTATACTGTGTTGTCGAAATTGGTCGAAGTAAATAATACAAAGTAAATATTTTGATTGTTTTAATGTAAAAATAAATAAATAATTTACATTTCCTCAAAGCGTATGTACAACTTATCACGCGGCCTAGTATAATTTAAATAAATACCTATTAAATTAGTTCACTAAAGAAAATAATAATAATTCATTGAATTTACTTCTAGCTTGAATAATATTAAGAAGTGTTTAATTGAAGAACTTTGGGTAGGAGTATACAAGTACAAATATTAACAACTAAAATAAAATTAGGTCTATATATAGATAAGATATATATATGAAAAACTGTTGATTGTATACATAGTATTTGTATACATAGTATTTGGTAACGATAAATACGATATTGAAGTGCAGGGTGATTCTATTACTGAAGGAAATAGGAACAATCTCATATAATATTGTTATGGCTGGTGTTATTTTCAAATGTCCTTTAACTGTTTAATTATATATTTACATAATGTCAAGAATATATTAATATTACTAAACATAATATTTCACTGAACATTGTTCAAATAATATTTTAGAATAGATACTAATGTTCGGATACACTCGATTTAAATAATCAATATTTTTTTGACGTTCATTAGATACAACCAAATCTATACCAGAACATCAAGTCACCCTGAAATCGGAGCCTTACCACTTAACTTATAAACTAAGAATAAATAGTAATAAATAAATCTTAGAAGACACTTGATCACATCACTGGGATATGTCACAGCTGAATATTGAAAGATGGATCAACCACATATAAAACGCCGCTATAAGAATGCTCAACTAAACTAGATTGAAAAAAAAAATGGACTACATCTGAAAAATGTCAGATCCATCTTGACAAAATAGTAGGTATAATTTTATTGTACATTATTATTTTCACACGTGTAAACATCACCTTATAGTATATCTCTAACTAGTTCAAAAAATGGGAAATCTAATCTCTTTATCCGTACTATCAATACATGTGTATTGACAAGGCTGGAACGATTTTCCCCAGTATGTTTCACATATCAAACTGACTTGTTACAGGCACATAACATAATATGGCTGCCCTCTTTTGTTTAAGCAATATAAGATAGGAGCAATGTTATTGTCTAGTATAAAAAAAGCTATTTTACTAAAAACAAATTACAGTCCACTATCGAGATTACAAAAAATATTGCTTACGTATTTTTTCTTTTGTTTAGCAAACTAATAATGATGAAGATACAGCGCGTTAAAGTACCGCATGACGTCACTAGGTGTGTAAAATTTTACCGTCCAAGTGAAGTAAAGCGCTACATTTCAGATCTTTGAAGCACTATATCTTTGTAATTTTTCGAGTATCAGATAAAGCAAAAAATACGTGTTCAATATTTTTTGATAAAATCTAACTTACGGACTAAATAACATTTTTCAGTACAATACCCCTTTTTTACTGGTCTATACATCCCTATAGTAATATTAGGTTAGACACGTGAATTACCTGAAATTTAGTTTGAAACAATAGAGGAAAGGTACAAATTGTTCAACTAGAAGTAATAGTTCTACATGAATATTGGACTGATTAAGTTACATAGAAGTTATTTTTAAATAGGCTTAGGTAACTATAATTAGTAGAAGAGGGTGATTTATCTAACAGTGAAACTTAATGCGCACTTGGCAATGATTTATTATTGTCTCACTACTAAGTACTTAAAGTTTCTCCTAAGTTCTCATCGGCTTTATCGTTAAAACCCGTCTTTCAGGATGCGTCCACCTGACTTCTACACAGTTACCTATTCTTAATACTACTTTGTTTAATGACAGCAAATAGTTTATGCAAACTGTTTTTTTTTTTTAAATATAAGTTAGTAAAAGAAAAAGAAAATATCGGTAATTCGTTGTGTCAAACCTAAATGTCATTTTGCAATACAGTATTGTTGAGTTGTGGCATCTGCCATTCTCTCATTATCTTCACCTACCCGTTGCTCATCATTGTCAATATTCTGTGATAACAACGATTCATGGTGGTGTTATGAGTAGCCTTGTATGCATGAACTCCATATTTAGGTCTGCAAACAAAAGCTAGAGACATAATAATTTATCACTTTCACATCACATAGGTAAAACACGGCAAATATCGCTATTACCGCTTTGATTGACTTTTGTCGACTAAAGAGACGATCAATTAGTTACTGAATTCCTATGTTACTGACCTTTTTGGATTCATTATAAAATAGTTTTATTTTAATCGTCGTGCGTGTCAACGATATAATGCACTTAACGTCAAATTGTTTGATATACGTTTGCGTGATAGCTGGACGACGTTTCAAACCGGAAAGACAAATAATATTATCGATCTTTATCGCACTACAGTTGATTGAACGTGATTGCTCTTTTATTGTATGTAATATGATACTGAAATGTGACAACTTAGCCGTCAGGATTCAGGAGCGTTTGGCACGTTATTCTCATTGATTAAATAAAATGTTTTGCTTAATATCATACATCATTAATTCAATATTAATGGATTTTCATTCAAAACTGTAAGAATTTTACTTGTCACTAATCTTGAAATGTCCTGGAACAAAGTCTACAACTAGTCTAACAACATTTTGACAACGTTTTTTCCCGGTCGATGTCAACTTGGTAATATTTCATGGTATAGTGTCGTTGACGGTACTACATCCACTCGTACCAAGTGACGTCACGGGTGGCGCGTGGTGAGTAGTGCGCCCGTGGTCAGTGGAGACAGACGAAGCGCGCGCAGTCGTGGTCGCGGCTGGCAGCCATCACGTCGCCGAGGTGGTGCGCCACCACAGACGCGCTGCTGGCGTTCCCGCGGGAGATCCTGGAATGCAGTAACAAGAGGGTTAACAGAATAGAGTATATCAAAACGATGATAATTAACTGTTAGTTAGTCAACACACATTCTAAAGAATTTTAATTTTATAATGCAAAAAACGTTTCTAGTATATCTATACTTATAATAAATCTGTAGAGAGGTCAATTCTGTACATGAAATATATTTTCAAAATAACTATCAGGGGGTGATTAGTGATCGATACTGATGCCAAAAATGCAATCAGTAAAATTTTTGTCTGTCTGTCTGTCTGTCTGTATGTTCTTTATAGAAACAAAAACTACTGGACGGATTTTAACGAAACTTGGTACAATTATTCTTCATACTCTTGGGCAGGTTATAGTATACTTTTCATCACGCTACAATCAATAGGAGCAGAGTAGTGAAGGGAAATGTTGGGAAAACGGGAGAAGTTACTCCATTTTTTAAGCTTCCGTCGCGTGTGCTGCCTTAATGGTTAAAGTTACATAGAAATCATGTATGACGGAAATAGTCTTTATAATATTAACCATAAACGCGGGTGACACCGCTGGCACAGCTAGTACATAATATAAATTTCCATCCATAATAGAGCAGGCATGTCTCATAAGTAGAGAAGTTGAAAAATACTTATCAAAATTATTAAATAATTCTTTAAATGTGAATTAAAATTCCATGGAAGTTAATTCTTCGAATTAAAACTACGGCTACTCGGAAAATCTGAAGGCTAGGATACATTTTATTTGCAAATATATATTTAAGTAAGTTTTTTGATGGGAAATTCCGAAGCGGTTTCGTTAATATCTTATATTTATATAATCCCGTATCATTAACACTTTCTATGAAACTCTAGAACGCAAAATAATAAGTAGTGCGTATAAACTAAACAGTCAGACACACATATCTCGTTATCTCCATTGCGTAAGCTTAATCTAATAACGCCTTTAATGTATAATCTTAATTTGATACACTAATTTGGCTGGTCTCATTAATATTCATATGCGCTTACACTAATCTATATCGTAAAGCAACTCGGTGATTTCATATTTTTTTTATGTTTTCGGCTTAATTTTAATCAGAGAAGATTATAATTTGATTAGATTCGATTAGATCATGTCATAAACAACATAAATACTGGTTTATATTAAAATAAAGATGATAGATAGAATTAGAAAGTAGGTATGTTACGGGAGTTTCCGTCGTCCAATTCAATTTTAATATTAAAGTGTCTCCTTTGATTTTGAATCGATAACGATACGTCTATTAGAAATATATCAATTTATGATTTATTTTGATTGGTGGTTAAGATTGTCGGCTGATTACACTGAAAATTGATTCATAGATCTACGATATATGTATCTTTAAAACGAGTTCTGCAACTTTTGCTGCAACTGCGGGAATTAAAACTTAATGGAAACTAAATTATTTTATGCTTCGGCTGGCACGTATTGGTTTGTTTTTCTATATTTACAAATGAGAGTATAAAGTAAGGTAAAAGGGTAACGAATAGAAAAATTACTGATGTAAAAGTGGTTTTACAGTCTCGATGGCGCATTCGGTAGTGACCGACCCTGTCCTTCACGCCAAGAGTTGTGAGTTCGATCCTCATCTAGAACACTTGACATAAGTGTTTAAGCTTAAAACTCGAAGTCAGATAAGCGATGTGACGTTGTAAGAAAAAAAATAAGTGTCAAAAGGTTAGTGAGTAGACATTTTCTACGGCGGTCGGTTTTCTATGACGGTGTTTGGCGGTCGCTTTCACTGCGCGTGCGCCGGTCCTCTCGCGTCGCTTCCGCGCCCTTCTAAGTACCAAGGGCTCAACGGATTAGGCAACAGACAAAGACTCGCCCGCCCCCCGCCGCGCCTCGGACATTATCGTCTATCGCAGCTTTCCAACTCATTAGCGAATAAGTTTATTATTTAGGTACATTTCCTCAGTTCTGTTTTTGTTTCACACATGTATTTTTTATTTTTAAAAATTAAAGATTAAGGGATAATTTCAAGCGTGAAGAATTAAGTTTACACAATGTTTTGACACTAACTTGTCATTCTGAAATTGAATCAATACGTATATCGTTAACTCCGTACAGTGCGTTGCAAAACCAAATAAAAATTAATGAGCTAAAAATGTTCTTATACCATCAATTGAGTGATCCAGAAAGTGAAAGGTAATTTAATAAATTGCTTTAAAGTACAGTATGTTAATTAATCACAAGGATCATTGACGAAATTGCAGTAATAATTATCTATTGACAAAAAAATAACAGTCAATTTTAATGGGGCCTTATCAGATGAAATGAGAATGTGTCCTACTCCTCCCAGAGGATCTATTGCTCATCAGCTCGGGAACCGAATACATGATGCGTTTGTCCCGTATTTGGGAGCGTCGGTGGTCCCTGTGTTTCGTCAGCGTTGCGCAAGCGGCGGGACGCGAGGCGGAATGCGCTCTGACCACTTTCACTGAGGCCGCGTTGCGTCATCGCCTGCGAGCAGGGCTGCCGCGCGCGGTGTAAACAACGCGATGTTTTAGCTTAAGCGGAGATTGATGATATCACTGAATTATATTGAGGTATGGAGTTTACAGAGATTGTTGTGAAACATAAAAATATTTAATAAACTGCCTCAAAATGTTATTGAATTACCCACGCATAAATTTAAGTCTTAAATAAAATCATGTTTAATAAGAAAGGGTTACTACAAAATAGACGAGTATTTAAATAATAAAATGTTAGGACAAGATAATCTGCTCGCATGCACAGTGAAATTTTTAATCATGATATTTTAATTTACCCCATATTAGAGACTAGCTGTGCCAGCGGTGTCACCCGCGTTTATGGTTAATATTATAAAGACTATTTCCGTCATACGATTTCTATGTAACTTTAACCATTAAGGCTGCACACGCGACGGAAGCTTAAAAAATGGAGTAACTTCTCCTGTTTTCCCAACATTTCCCTTCACTACTCTGCTCCTATTTATTGTAGCGTGATGAAAAGTATACTATAACTATAAGGTTTCTATAAGGAACAGACAGACAGACAGACAGACAGACAGACAAAATTTTTACTGATTGCATTTTTGGCATCAGTATCGATAACCCCCTGATAGTAATTTTGAAAATATATTTCGTGTACAGAATTGACCTCTACAGATTTATTATAAGTATAGATAAAACATAATTTAAAAAAAGGCTATCTGTTGAGTTTCTTGCGGCACCTCTTCTCATCAGGCCATTCACGTCGAGGTGCTGGTAGGGTAAAAAAGTGTGACGTGCAAAAGAATTAGTTACAAATCTATTTGCAGAAATAAATCATTCCATTTAATTTCAAATGTATTAAGGAATAAACAAGTAGACAAACACTGTTCTGTTCTTCCAGCACATGATACCACCACGTGACCTGCCTCTACCTACCGTTACCTGCATTGTACCGCATGTTATCGTAAAGCATGTCAATTAAAAAGCAAATGAAAAAGCTCCAGTGCTTTTCGGAATGCTTAACAACAGGTTACAATCTACAGGTACATAAGCCTAATCTAATCCTTTTAATTCGTCACTAACTTAAGATGACTCTTCTCCAACTTCGCCAGCCCTGCCGGCGGGCAGCGCTAGGCGGCGCGCAGTCTGAGGCGCAAAAAGTTCGGCGACTCTTGCGCAACGGTTACGCGTCGAGTGCGCCGCCCGCCCCCGCCCCTCGTCACCACATATGAAGGTGCTGACCTCTATTTTGGCTGATAATTTTGGAATTTGGTCCACCTGTTTTACACATTTCTGTAGTTGGTAATGAGCTGTTAATATTTCCTTCGGATACATTTTTTTTATTCTATTTTTGTCATCACTTGAAAGTTAACGAAATAAACAGAGAATATAGATCGCAAATAACGTATTACACAATATATTATATCCTCGTATGTATTATTTTACTACTATGTTGTGAACTTTTGTCATTAACCCGTTGGTAAATTCACATTGCTTTGTATATTTTTGGAAACTTGACGATTAATAATTGCTTTTTTGAGGCCTACATAAATAAAGGCAATTTAAATTTAACACTGCGCTAAAAGCATTTCGGTACATAAGAAAGACATCAACGCGTCAGCGTTTGTGCAAGACAAATGATTTTAATTTGTTTATCAGACGCATATCATTACTCAATAAAAAGGCAATTGCATAATATTACGTAGAATTTTGTGGTTCAGAAATCTTATACAAAAAACTAATACAAATCAATCTTGCGTTTCCTTGCTTTTTTTATTATCAGGTCAGTCGCCTCGAATTTTATTTGATTGTGCGGTAATACGATAAAGTTAATGACTTTTATATTTATTTAGTAGTTTGTATATCAGTATCGGAACCTGAGAACAAAAAGAGGATTCACGGTTATACTGTTTGGAGTATTTATCTCTTCAAACTCGCAATCGCAAATAAACAAACCTTTTTTTCTAAATTTTTGGCTAAATGTGATTTTACGAGCCCATTGCTCCTTCGACTCTGTCTAGACCGTCAGCGATTGCAACCGTGATGATATGTACTAGGGATGTTACGGAAGTGGTTATATTGGAACCGAAGTCACAGTCGGAGTTTTTAAATTTAAATTGTTGGAGTCGGAACCGGAATTGGAATCGAAATCGGAGTCAGAGGCGGAGGAGGATACTTGTTTGTGTTTTCATTGTTAAATTAAAAAAAATGTCACACATTCAATAAAAATACTTAAACGCTTATCAGAAACTCAAATAAGTTTTCTTAAAGCGCAAGCGCAAAAACAAAACAAATGAACCGTCCTTCTCTAATACGAAACGACAAGTGGGAGGGTAGTAAAAGACAACGTCCTTCGATTTAAAAGTTTCGGAACCGAAGCCGGAATTGGAGGCCTAATATCAATCGGAAGTTCCGATTTTTCGGAATCGGAGTCGAGCCTCCGTAACATCCCTAATATGTAGGTTTCTAATAACATAAATATTAGACTAATACACAGTTTTTCATATGTCATAACTGGGCAAAAAAGCAATAGTTTCGTTAGACCGCACTAAACTACACTTTCGCTGTTATCCGCCCGCACGTAACTCGTCGCCGCGCGCGACACATACTGATGCGCCATTTGCACCGCCAATGCGCGTACTATGCGCGCGTTATGCGCTTTTGAAATCGAAGGATATTTCTGTTAGCTAACGGCGCGCTGTGTGAATGCAGATTTTCGGACGCTCCCAGGTGTTGCCCAAGAATGCGCTTTCTGCTTGTAAAGTGAGCTGGTGGCGTTGTTGAAATGACTGGCAACCAATCGGTGACCTCTGGCTTAAGTGGGCGACAAGACAAGAGTGTAGCTTAGAATCATGTAGCGTCTTATTGAGTAGTGTTTATTATACAAACGCATAGAATAAATATACTATATTTATTGTGAGAGAGTAAAAATAAAATAAACTATATAATAAAATAAACGTCAAATCACATATGCGAGGCGAATTAGTATTATTATTATTTTAAAGTCTAGATTTTTTTTATTATATATTAATAAAATAAATAAATTACAAATACAAAATAGCTGAATAGTACATGTACTGCGTGTAACAGCATACATACATAACATCACGCCCATAATCCCTGAAGGGGTAGGCAGAGTCAAAGAGGCAGCAGGGCCGTTTAACCACATTCAGCCAGAAACAAAACCGGGCTGGGCTCGATGGAAAATGACAAGTGGCTAGCTCGTCGTCCACGCAATCACAAAACAGTGTAACGTGTAACAGCGTTAAGGAAATTGTGATTTATACTACTAGTTCTCTTTTAATTCAGGAAAACTGCTTATAAAATGGTGTAGGAAAAGTAACGATAGGAGAGAGCGGCGTCGTCCGTCATACCGCAGAAGTGAACTAGTGTTTAATGAAATACCTGTCCTTCAAATCGAAAAACTTCAATCGAAATAAAAATGCGATCGTTTATAAGTCTGTCTGTAATAACTAGGCTAATCGGGTGTCAGACTCTTGAAACTGCCACTCACTGAGTGGCACTCAGGTCTCGGAAGTGGAGTGATACCTGTTTTGTGAAAGCACTTGACATTAATAGGTTATGGGTGGATCTAATACTTTCATGATTTCACAGCCAAGGAGTTTGTCAGCACCGGGATTTTGTAAGAGCTGAGCGGGTCGTGCATCTTTGTAAAGGAAACGTAACATATTACTAAAAAGAGTGTAAAATTATGCACTGAACTAGATTCTGGGCAAGAATAGAATTTGTATTTTAACTTTAACGGTATGTTATCAATGTTGTGCTCGCTTATAATTCAGATGTACACAGAACAATATATACATAATGATCTACTGTAAATGCTTAATGTATGTTGTTAATTGTAAATAAAACATTAGAAAAATGAATACGGTCGTTACATAGGTAGTTGAAAAAATTACGTGCGTAACCGTTCTATTACATGGATAAAAGCAGAAGGCTAAAAATGTGAAGATTATTGCACAAAACTATCGAATCTTAGGTATCTTTCTTCTTATGCACGTTTTAAATACATAGATACCATTTATTCCTTTTTCACAGCTTTCCCATCCAACCCAGCTCACTGTCCCATGGTGGTCTGGGACTTAAAAAGAATATGCCAACTGTAGTTCTTGCCTAGCATGTCGTAAAAGGCGACTAATGGTATATCGGGTTTTGGGTGTGTGACTGTGTAGGCGACAGGCTAGCCGCTTGTCACTGTTTTTTCACAATTTTCCATCTAACCCAGCCTGGTTTTATTTTTGGCTGAATATGGTTTAAGGGGCTTGCTGCCCCTTCGACTCTGCTTACCCCTTCGGGGATTATGGGCGTGATGTTATGTATGTATGTATGTACCATTTAGTAATAAAAATTCTCTATCAAATAAGTATTTGTATCTATTGTTATCTGATGCTTACTATACACATTTTGAACATAATTTCGCCCGGTGTTCATTACACGCAAGTGATTCTATGTAAATAATAGTCGCTCCCGAGCCGGATCCGCGCGATGAAAGTGGCGCCCGCGCCGCGCGGCGCGTCACGAGTGGACGCGGCCGGCGCGGCGCGCGCGCAGATCGTATCGCGCGGATCCGGTTGATGGCGAGGCGTGTTAGCTGAGAGTTCAGTTTGCTGAAAGCGCTGTAGCTTTGGTAACATGATCTTTGCCTTCTCATGTTATGGCTTGCTAGATATTAGTTGTAATAACTGATGATTTACATTGATCTTTCGATATTAGGTTGAATATATGCACTAATATTGTTCAGGTGTGTATTCACTAGAGATATCTCTTTCATATAACTTCACATCGGGTAGAGACTCATTATTGTATGGTTCCTAAGTGTATTCTAACCCTTCAAAAAGAAGACTGACTAAGGCCTGATAAACACCTAAGAAGATTTACGTCAATAGTTTCACTATACTTGTTATAATTGATTACAATAAAAATACTTGCAATTTTTATCACTAAATTGGTTATCTTTTATTCCATCACATCTTTACTTAAACCAGTAGTCGATCTATCATTTTAAGTGCCACATTAGAATTGCCATTTTTTATAGTGACAATCTTTTATATCGAACGTCGTGTATGCATTAAAATTTATTCACAACAGATAAACACAAGTGGGCAATAGATTCAGTGGCTATTATAATGGGTTGCATGTGTGCTGTGTGTGTGTTTAGACATTCGTTATGTAAATGAACTAATAATTTGTCACTGGACATCTTAATGCTCCTTGCCCCACGTGATATTTACTTACGAGTGGCAAAGAGCGTGCCGAAAGGATATTTACTCTGCACCATTCATCAAGTTAAAACGTCTTTGTTCGGTTTGCCGTCTAGACGCGCCATTAGTCACTGGTTCAGGCTGGTTGTTAAACATTCACAAACGCTCTTTACTTTTCCATTCAATTTGTCTAAGACGAAAGTTGGGTGATTAATTTGGGTTATCGTGTTCGAGGTTTGTTCGCACGGAGATTAGGAGCTGGTTGGGATTCGTAAATATGAGAATAATTTTAATTAGTGATTGGATAATAAATATATCATCCGTTTTTAATGTGAAGTTCTGTAATTGTTGTGTACCCAATAAATAATATTTATTAATTTGACTGGCTCGATGGCGCATTCAGTAATGATCCTGCCACATGCGCCAAGAGTTGTGGGGTTGATCCCCACCTAGGACAAATATTCGTGTGATGAATACTTGTGTTGGGGATTTGGAAGCCGTGCTATTTCTGATAGTAGATATCCACCTCAAATATTATGGGCGTGGACTATTTCATGGACCCATTGTTTTCTAAGGTCAAAAGACGAGTGCTTCAATGTTATAACCGAACTAGCTATTCTGGGACGTGGTTCAAGCAGAACCTGTCCAGGAATAGTATGGGGTAACTTTGACGTCACAGTAATTATGATGGGTTCGTTTCCAGGAGGAATCGCCAATCTCACATCCACTTGATATTTTGATGGGCCACATCGTTTATTAATTCCAGAAAATAATATCTCGCATCTCATTTGCCATTTGATATATATTTTATTTTCGAAAACCTTGGGATATAGGCGCTATTTTTTTACTATGCATTCCGAAGAAAAAAGTTGTAATCTTTTCATAGATGTCAGATTAGTGTAGTGCGTATCAAACGCCGCGCATCACCGCGCTTTCACCGAGCCGCTCACCGCAGTTTCGGCTTTATGCAACGCGTGCACGCTGCAGTGCGCTGACGCAACGCCGCACTGACCTCGGGAAAGTCGCTGCACCCGGAATAGCGATTACCGACTCAGCGATTACCGAGCTTTACGATCTGGCCGGCTCTGACTTATCGCCGCTATTAAACAACAACCCTCTGCGCAACTATGTAACATTATGTGTGTTTAAAAGGATAATGGTGTTGGGTAATGTGGAGGTAAGGAGGTGCCATAGGCATGTAATAGTTTTAATTGCTATTTTAAGGAAACTGTTGATGTTAGGTGATAATGCAAGGTAGTTCATAAAAGACTGACATCACCCATCCTCAAATATCTGGAATGATACAGGTTTGATACTCAGTCATGTTTCTAATATGCTGTTGATGTGCATTAATTAAACATATTGCCACCTAAGTTAGAAAATGGAAAATGTAAAGTTATACTTACAACTTGAGTAGTGACTCCATTTTCTTTTCCATCGCGAAGATCGAGTCTGAAGGTTGCGCCGTGAGCACCTTGCAGAAGGTGAACTTGGCGCACTGCGAGTCGCGCCAGTCGGTCTGGCGGACCAGGTCCAGGGCCGCCGTCGTCAGCGCCGGCGCCGAGTGCTGCTCCTCTAGGTGTTGCAGCTCCTCAGGCATGTCCTCGTCCAGGGACCGCTTTACCCTCCTCCGCACAACAGAGTACGGCTCTTGGAAAAACGCAAGCGCGTCCCTCTTCGATCGACCCCCTTCCCTACCATCAGGGGACATCACCACGTAAACATTCTCACTTGGCATTTTGTAGTTGTCGTCATAAACTTTTTGCGTGCTCAGGATCTGTCTGTCAACGTCGTAAGGGACGGCACCGAATGATCGTTTGTGTTCCTTATCCAGCTCGTCCTGGATGTCTTCGTCTGTTAGACCAGCTGTGCGCATCAGGTTGACATCTAGAAATCTGCCCATAGCGACTGCCCCAAGCCCCAGAGCTGCCCCACCAGCCATCAGACCGATAGCTGGAAGTACAGCGGGAGATCCCGCGGCCGCGGCTGCTACTCCGATCTTATCTTGAGCGTAGCGCTGAGTTTGAATCGAGTTAGATGGATACAGACCTAGGTTATGGGAAATCTTGTGGGTAGCTTCAACCAGAGGGTCAATGACAGGTTGCGTCACTCTAGCAATGGGGTCGATAATAGGCTTGGTGAGTTGCTGAACAGTCTGACTGGCCGTGTTGATCGTGTCCTTCATGGAGTCTGTAAATCTCTTCCACAGCGATGGCTCAGGTGTCCGCTTAATATATCCATAGCTGTATGGGTAGTGGGCTGGGCTGTGGTTGTTTTCGTAGTAGGAGAACTTTTTGTATTCATCTTCATAGTATCTGTTGGAGCTGGGGTTGCTTTGAGAGCGTTGCTGGCCGTAGCCGTTGATAGGCTCCATAGGGTACGGGTGAGCGCTTTTGGGTACGCTTGTATAGTATTTGATTTTGCGTTCCTTATTTTCATAGTTATCAACGTTATCTCTTGTGGCCTTAGCTGGCTGTACGCCGAGCTCAGGGTGAGCGTATTGCAAAACTGGATTCCTCACACTCTCGTCAAAGCCTGGTTTGGCGTTCTTGGGAGTATACATGACTGAGTTAGGGAAGTTGACTTCACCGGGGTGCTGTAACATGCGGCGTTGGATGTGGCTCTCAGCGTACTCCATGTCGCCGGTGTGCGCGCGCGAGCTGCGCCCGCTGAAGTAGTCTCGTTTCAATTCTTGATCGTTTATTTGTTTTATGTATTCGATAAGTTTCGAGTTCGCTACTTTCGAATTGTCAGCTTTAGTGAAAGGACCGTAACCGTATTTGAGTTTGTCCAACCTCTGTTTGTGAACGAACGCCGGATTCGAGGTGTGGATGTCAAAGTCTTGAATAACATCGGCATCGTATTTCAGATTGTCGAATTTGGTGAAGGGCCCATCTTTGGGTTCGAAGTTGTCATCTTTTGTGAATGGGCCGAAGCTGTCAGGCTGAGAGGCGGATAAGTCCGGATACACCTCGGCTTCGGGGATCGCTTTCGGAGGAGTATATCCCTCGGGATACGGCATTAGTTCTCCGTTAACTACGCGCGCATTACGCCATGTTTTCTTATCAGATTCATCATCTGGCATTCTGACGCCTTGAATCTCTGGGATACCGTCATCTCCAAGTGTTAAAATAGACCTTCCACGTTTGTTGTACTTTTCGACAGCTTTCTTGATGTACATTGGTTCTGAACTGATTACGACTGGGTCGGGGACTTTGAATCCTTTCCCTTCGTCGGCTACTTTCGTACTAACAACTTCAATGTACACTGGGTTCCTGTCGTTTTTGATCACTGGGTTATGAGGGTCAAACCTGTAGTTTTTGACTGGTCCGCCATAATCCATGTAACTTGTGGAAGTGATGTACACCTTTTTGTTTTCTGTTCGCTTTTCGTTGTCGTAAGTGGGATAGTAATTTGAAGTTTCTGGGTCCTGGTTTGGTTTCCCGCCGTCTTCTTGGATGTGGGATTCCGGATACACTGACACGGGAGACCAGTTGCCGTACTCGGCTTTAATGTCGCCGAACTCATCGTTCTTGTTGCGGTTTGAGTAATAGTCGTAGCCGGCCAAGTCGCTGTTGATAGGACCGACGAAGTTCAGTTTCCTCTGATCTCTCGTCTCGGTCTTATTCTTGGCCTCTTCTGTTACATTCTTGGTGACCGCTGGCACCGTAGTCTTCAGGGAGATAGTGGTGGGTACAGCCGTGGTACTGGCGTGCTGCGTGGTTGACTTGGCATCTTTTTTCTTCACGATTAGCTGCGTCATGTGCCCTTGTCTAGTTTTCACGTTTAATGTTTGCGTTTCGTGTGGGTTAAGGCTTCTGGAGACCTTGAGTTCTGTTCTGGTGGTCCGCGAGGGCAGGATGGTGGTGCGGATGGCTTTGGTCGTGGTGGTAGTGTTCTGGTCGCTCTGTTCTGCGGCTGCGCAGACGCAGACCAGCCAGAGCACTGCGCATATCCGAATTTGTTTTACGGGAGTCATCTGAAACAAGATGAGGCAATAATTAGTTATGAGAAATACAAAATGGTTATGATGAGTTATGCTTATTATATTGAAATCAATATAAATTGAATTTTAAGATAGACCAGCTCTTCACATTTTTTAATCAATTAAAACCATATATTTACGTAATGAAGAGAAACATTATGAATCAGTCCATAACAAATAAAATATGTGTTGGTGAAAGCGTGAAAAGGAAAATCCTTAGATATTGTGTGGTCACTCGACCAGGTTTTTCCTCGAGTCACCGTAATTAACCGGCCACTTTCGATTGCTTGGTGCTTCACAAAAGGCATCTACACACTTGTATGGGTGCAAGTGAATGGGCATGTTGTTTTTAGACGAGTTGATTGCTATTGTACAAAATTAAGTTTATTTTTTGTATGCTCATCGAAGTGGTCTAAAGTGGTCTAAAAAAACACTGAAGTTGCATAATTAATAAATGGCAGAAAGGCGCATTTGTATGGCTTTATAACTAATATTCTAGTTTAACACAAGGTGTAAAATAAAGGTGTCATTTATTTTAATTATAACCTAACATTAACCAACCCTTAAACTACCCCAAAAGGGGAAGCAGGGTCCAAGAAGCAGTTAGCAGTTTCATTAAACCACTTCTACCCAAAAATAAAACTGTCCTAATGTAATGAAGGTAATGATTATAATTATCTATGCGTTAAGTATCTTCTTACATACTCGTGTAAGTCCCGCTTAATGCATTGTCATGTTGCGCAATGCACGTCGTTGTTACGGCGCCGCGCCGTGATACCACGTGATGCCACGTGATGCCACGTGACGGACGCGTGACGGATACGGTCGCTGTGATTTTAGGTGGTCGTCTTCATTTGGACACGTGATGGTCAAATGTATAGGTAATTGCATAAACAAGACATGTTTATCTAATATCTAATTTGAGAATTGTGTTATTTCTGTGTACGTTGGATTGAACAAGTCGTCCTGTGGATACGTTTGCCATAAATTATGTGCAGATGGTTTTTTGGAGCCTCGTAAAATAAAGTTATTTTTTACTGTTTTTTTCTTGTGCCATTTTATATAAGGTGTAAGAAGTGTCTATAGTGGCTTCATATTATCTGGTAATAAAAAAAAAACGACACCTAAAAAATCCAAATGTCACGTTATTTAACATAGCAATGCACATCACTACGAGTATAGTGTGTAAGAGCCTTTGTAACGTTTCGTTTCTGCAATCGTACATTACAAATACTTACTAGGTGGTGAATGAATCTTGTAAAATAAAATCTACGTCAACTAAATTGGATATATAGAAATTCAAAATCGATCTTATGATTTCACCAAACATAGCCGAGTTGTAGCAATCGATCCGTAAAACGGAGCTAATCAGTGCGTGTCGCTTCCCACAGTTTTCCTGTCGCTGCGTGGGCGCCGTCGATTGAATTTCCCCGCGAAATTGGCGCGTGTTTGTCGGGAGAAGGCAGGTCGTTCATACATATGTAACTAGAGGAGAAAGTCCCTAAACTAATTTAAGTAGAATTGCAGTGAACATATTAACAATATTATTTTTAGCTGAATGCGGTTAAAGAGGCTTGCTGCCCCTTTGACTCTGCCTACTCCTTCAGGGATAATGGGCGTGATGTTATGTATGTATATTAACAATATTGCAGTTTTCATGCATTATTTGTAATTTTACATAATTTATAACATTCGAATATATGTCTATGAAAGTTACATTTATAAATTTCTCATAAAAGGTATATATTTCAAATTTAAACATTTCCTTATATACCAGAGAATCAGTTCGGTTATTACATTATAATGCGCAGATGGCAATAAAAAAACGATGAAAATCAATTGTTATCAGGGGCACACTCCCAGCTCTAGTACGAACTAGCAACGCCTTTGATTAGGTTGACAGCCCCGCATTAATGGCGCCCGACGTGTTGGTCATAAATTACCAACAAAACGTCTGCACGCACGTTAAGCCTGCGCCTGCGCTCGCGTCGCGTTTCGCTCAAAAATGCCGTGGATTTCGAACGAAAGTGCTTGCCGTCGTAATCGTCGTACGTTGAAGTGGCTATAAATATACAACTCGACGTGACTATGAGCAGCATGCCTTTGTGAGCGCCGACATCTGTCCATTGAGCATGGGCTGAAGTCTCCTAACAATTTTTTTCTTTACAAACAACAGTTATAAACCATTAAAAATATCTAAGTACTAAGCTAATAATTAGACTGGCTCGTTAGTCGAGTGGTAAGAGACCCTAGCCACGAAATCAAGTGTCGCGGGTTCGAATCCCGCTAGGGGCAAATGTTTCGTGTGATGCACATGGACATTTGTACTCGAGTCATGGATGTTCATAAAACGTATTTAAGTAGGTATGTCTATCTGTTCACTTAGTATCCATAGCACAAGCATAAGTTTAGTTTGGAACTAGAGAATTGGTGTGTCAGTCTGGAGACAATTTAAATAGATAAACACCGCATGGATTAAACATACGGATACATCATATGTTAATAACTAAACTTCACGCCACTTCCCTAGCGGGTAGGCAGGGAGAACCGAAGGCCATAAGTCACGATCCTTGCTTGTCTCTTCAACATTCATGTTCCTTTTCATAAAAACTCTAATTTTTTTAGGTTTTTATGGCTCCTATAATCACCTTTTGTTAACACACCACCAATCTGGTCGTGGTAGGTGAGTCTGAGCCTTTCGCGACTCCTACATGTTTCCAGTTTCGCATTGTACTCGTACATCTTGACTAAACTGATGTACGAGTACAATGCGATGCGATCTTTCGTCGTTCATTCTTTTACACATGTCCAAACCACCGGAGCATGCCTCTTCTTACCTTGACTCCGCCGCTGACCTTCTGACTGACTCTCTTTCTTACATCATAATTTCGAATGCAGTCGAAACTTCACATAAGTTCAAATTGTGCATTAAAGCGTTCTTAATGAAAAAGGGCTATTATAAGTTTGAAGACTTCCTAAATGATAAGCATTTATGTTTAACTTCATAATGAAGTGTTCACCTGCAGTGTTGTTACCTAATAAGTACCTATAGAATATTAAGCACGAAATTGTAAATCTTTGCATTTAAAAGAGTAACTATCGAGTTTCTTGCCGGTTTCTTCTCGATAGATTCTACCTTCCGAACCGGTGGTAATCCTTTTTTCTGTTTAAATTGACTATTTATAAGTGCTTTTTTGAAGCCTATATAAATAAAGAGATTTTGAATTTGAATTTGAATTTGAAGTCTATAAGCGATACACCGCAGATTTTACGCAGCTATATCATATCAAGGATAGATAAATATATCCTTACAGAGGAGATCTCTTATCCGCCTTGGGGAAACACAAGCGGAAGAAGAAGAAATGGAAAGCGTTGTTTAAAAAAGAAATACCATAATGGTTTCTTGCAAAAATAAAAGGTTTCCACAACTTTCCCACAGCAGTTGTCTAACATCATGAGTCATGGTGTCATTGAGCGCCACGCGGATGGACGCAATCGGAGCGTAGTTAATTACCTCGGAGATGCTGCGGAGCCTTTGTACTGCTAATTGACCGACTGGATCTAGATAGCGCCTTCCTTCTACGGCTACGTCCTTAGGTTTCTATTTAGAATTTATTTAACGTTTAGCGTTCTCGAAACAATAGGCTGGGTTATCTTTGCTTAGATGAACATTTGCTTACGGAGAAATTTTTGTGAGACAACATCTTTCTTAAATCGCACTGGTCATGTCTTTTACACCAAGCGAAGAATTTTTAGAAGATTCCCACTACGATAAATATTGCTAGAGATGGAATTGATTTTATTTTTAAACGTGTATTTTTATTTATACAAATTCTACCGTAGCACCGGAATTACTAATTCGTTTTGGTTGAATCGACTCGAATACAGTATATAAAAAATGGCACCATATATTTTTCGTACTATATATTATGTACGCATGTAAGTATGTATCATCTTCCTAGCGTTATGTCCCGCAGGTTTCATCAAGATGTTTTCCCTCACCGTCGAGCTAGTGGTATAAATACGTACATAGTTTAAAAAAATCCGGAGGGTTTGAAGCCGAAGCCGAAGCCCGGGTTTGAACTCGCACTCCTCGGTTAAGAGGTGTGTGTCCTTACCATTGAGCTACCACCGCTCTATGTAATATATGTTAGTATGTATATTCGTTTTAAATATTCATAGCTCAGGCATAATGTGATTATTCAGGGTTAGAGAATTGGGCTGTGTTGATTTACATGTAAAATGTTAAAACTCAGATTAGGTGCATATAAAGCTCAAAGTATATCCTGCTGGAGGGTATAATTATTTTGAATTAAACGTAAAATTTATTTATCAAACTGAAATGTGCAAATCGTGCAGCTCGGAATGCGCCGGGTTGTGGGAACACGGCGAACTATTAGCGGCTCGGTGGGCTTGTGTCGACACCGCGCCGCGGCGCCCGCGCATCCGACATTTGACGCACGTTTAGCGTTCACTTGCACCAATTAGATAACGTACTATACTACTACTACAATTACTACTGTTACTGGTATCATCTTAAATTCTTTTTGAATTGAAGCAAGTGAGGCGTATCAGGGCCGTGTAAGCCGTGCTACATGACGATCGGTTTCATCTGCCTATCTGGTCTATCCGCCAGGTGCGTGGCGTGGCAGACATAAGACAGAATAAATATATATTAATAATAATAAATAATAATAATTCTCCAGACTGAATCACCAATTCCCTAGTTCCAAACTAAGCTATACTATGGATACTAGGAGAACGGATAGACATACTTAAATACGTTTTATAAACATCCATGACTCGAGTACAAATGTCCATGTTCATCACACTTGCCCCTAGCGGGATTCGAATCCGCGACCCTTGGTTTCGTGGCCAGGGTCTCTGACCACTCGACCAATGGGCCAGTCTGAGCAACGGAGACTGGCCCGTTGGCGATTGGCGGCATTTATCTTGTATCAAAGTATTGTTATATTAGATATAATATAAACTGGGCAAATTTGGCACGTAACAGACCGGAATGGCGTTCTTTAATGTCGGAGGCCAAGACCCACTTCGGGTCGCTGAGCCAGCGTAGTAAGTAAGTAAGTAAGATACATACATACATACATAACATCACGCCCACAATCCTCGAAGGGGTAGGCAGAGACAAAGGGGCAGCATGCCCCTTCAACCACATTCAGCCAAAAACAAAGTCGGG
Source organism: Glyphodes perspectalis (assembly GCA_951394215.1). Taxonomy (NCBI): domain Eukaryota; kingdom Metazoa; phylum Arthropoda; class Insecta; order Lepidoptera; family Crambidae; genus Glyphodes; species Glyphodes perspectalis. The sequence goes on along the minus strand of OX596211.1, from coordinate 438,023 downwards.
CTGGGTTAAATGGAGAATTGTGAAAAAGCAGTGACAAGCGGCTAAACTGTCGCCTACACAATCACACACCCAAAATCCGATATACCATTAGTCGCCTTTTACGACATGCTAGGCAAGAACCACAGTTGGCATATTCTTTTTAAGTCCCAAACCAACATGGGACAGTGGGCTGGGTTGGATGGAAAGCTGTGAAAAAGGAGTGACAAGTGGCTAGCTCGTCGCCTACTCAGTCACATACCCAAAAGCCCGTAAACCATTAGTCGCCTTTTACGACATGCTAGGCAAGATCACACATGGCACATTCTTTTTTTTTGTCCCAGATCAACATGGGCCAAGTCCCAGACCAACATGGGACTAAGTAAGATATAATAGAAAAAGCTTTAATAGGCTGAACTAAATTAAATACTCAAGTGCTTTATAGACGAACGCGACAAGCTATGAACGTGACACGTGACATATGCGTCCTGTGATCTGTTTCAGGAAAGCTCCGTCAAACTAACGACAGAGATTACCGCGAAAGTGCCGTTCGTCTGGGAAAAGTGGCGGCGGAGCGGGTGAATAATTACAAATGTTTCGCGTCGGGCGGCGCGCGGTCTGCGCTCAGGGCCGCCGCTGCGCGTGTGGTGGCAGTGAAGTGTGGTGGCGGATGTTTAGCGTGGTAAATGGAGCCGGGCTTGTTTACGGCGCCGACATAATATTATGTGACAATTTTTGGCATATTTTCTGCTTTAGAATACTAAATCTAATCTACTTATTATATATATTTAGTAATAATACTGCCTTTACAATGGAAAAAAGCGTTTGCCTACGTCGCTATTCATTCATTATGCATAAGGGGTGTTTTTCTAAATTCTCCTTATTCAAACATAACACACACATAAAATCACGTCCAAAATCCCCAAAGGCAGAGTCAAAGGGGCAGCGGACCCTTTTAACCACATTCGGCCAAAAATAAAACTGGGCTGAGTTAGATGGAAAATTGTGAAAAAGTAGTAATCAGTGGCTAGCTCGTCGCCTACACAATCACATACCCAAAACCCCATATTCCATTAGTCGCCTTTACGATATGCTAGGCAAGAAACACATTTGGCACATTATTTTTAAGTCCTAGATCAACATGGGACAAATTGCTCCTTATTAATCTCTAGATTTTTAGATTTAAAAGAAATTCCTATGCATATTTTCAGTTTATTAGGTTCAAAATTTTAGACTAGGTCCGTGAGTCGGTCTCACTAAGCCAGATTTGGACTTTTCTTTATATTAAGTCCATTCAGATTAACTCAGGAACATCATCGGTACCCAAATTCAGGCTAGTTATCTAGTAGGGCTCTGGGTGGGAGTGTTCTGTTGAAGTGTAGTTGGCGTGCGGTTATCCGCTGGAGTGTGGCCTCCGCAACGATTAGCAGGTGCCAACTGGAGCGTCCAGTGAAAGAGGTTCACGCACGTGCGGCGCGCGCGCACGCTGGACAGATGCGCGCGCACTGCGCGTGACATAGAGTAATGGACTGGGACAAACTTAGATACTTACATTTATCATCATCTGAACATCTTCTAAATCTGAACTTAGTTGTTTTGGGATTTAAACATTATGTAGGCACCTGTGTGCCTCCTGTGTGATTTACCAAGGTTTTTAAGGCTACTAATGGTTGTGGGTATGGAGGATGTGATTGTGAACGCGACGAGCTAGCAACTTTTCAAAAGTTTTCATCTAACACAACTTGATTTTTATTTTTTTACTTACAGATGTTCTTTCTACATAAGTCCTAACAAACATTAAGAAAATGGATTCAAAATTAAAGTAACTAATTTAGTGTGATTTATTATGATTTGACGAGAATCGCCTCATTTCGCAAGCCTTATGTGACGAAGAAGCTGTGGGTTATAGACTTAGATATGTAGGAATACTAAAAAAGCAATTACATTCCCATAGACTACTAGGTACTGCAATGATTACATCGGCAAAAAATGACTGAATCCATAGGTAAACAACAATCGGCTTCGGTGAACGGCCTACATAAAATGACAATAGAAAAACCGATCGCATAATCGCGATATCGCAAAAACGGGGTCACACACAAAAGGAAAGAGTTCGGCTGCGCAGGCGCCGCGCACAATATAGGCCGGGTTTCTATAGAGATCCGTGCGAAACGCGTCGCTTCCACTCGTAATAGCGGGTTTTCCAATGAAAACCTTATCGGCGGTGCGAAAGAGAAAAGGGTACTGTCTGTCCCACTTCGCGCGGTTGAGGAAAATTAGATAACACTGGCAACGGCCGGAATGAGGTCGCCGTCGTAAAGAAATAAATCGATTTTTTGCATACTGCCTGTGCGCGAACAACAAAGTGATGTTGTTGCGTACCTGATCATGGGAACTATTTACGATCGTGTTTTTTACTGCAGTAGCACTCGGATATTTACAGTTGGCCGAAAGATACAAATAAATATACTTGTTAACGAGATATACAGGTGCTCTTTAAAAAAAATCTTTATAAAGACCTGACCGTGTAGATAGAGTTAAGGTAAGAAGAGGCATGCTCCGGTGGTTCGGACATGTGGAAAGAATGGATGACGAAAGATTGACTAAACAGATATACCATGCGAAAATGGAAGGATGTAGGAGCCGCGGAAGGCCCAGGCTCACCTACCACGACCAGATTGATCGTGTATTAAAAGAAGGTGATGTTAGGAGTCATAAAAACCGTAGAGCTTGTATGAAAAGGATTATGAATGTTGAAGAGGCGAGTGAGGTGTGTAAGGATCGTGCCATATGGCGTTCGGTTCTCTCTGCCTACCCCGCTAGGGAAGTGGCGTGAAGTTTAGTTAGTTAGTTTGACCGTGTAGTGTACTTCTAAGTGTAAGTTGTTACTTTGTTTATTTTAGCCACAGGTGTGGTAAATTACCCGCCCGCCATATGGCCAGTTTGCGAATTATCATCACTGCACTACAAATACATTACAGTACAAGTTAATCTAATTACTAGGGTACATGCTTTCACGTATCGACGCATAGACTAATAGGGCATATAAATGAGGGACTAAATAAGCTGTAATTAAACAAATTACGTGTAAACACAGGGGAAACGGTAAAGAGCTTCGTCCGGGAAGCGCCCGGGCCAGCGGTCGGCCCTTCTGGGAAAGATGTTAGTGAACTAGACCGACAGATGCATTAAGATGTTTCAAAAAGGAAAACTGTTTTGAAGCGTGTGTTCTAATTAAGAAGGGTACTCCTTTAGAAACTAGTGCCAGTGCAGCGGTAGAAAGCAACGTCTTAGCATCAGATCCAGAAGATAATATTAGTTATTGGCGTTGCTTTAAAACTGACGAAGTCTTATCAAATGGATTATTAGGTTGGGTTAACACCACATCTTTGTAAGGTAAGCATGCTATGCGAAGAGCTGCAGCAGACTGTCAAGAAAGGTGTATGCGTAAAGATGAGTAACAATATATTTGACTACCTCAATGGCGCATTCGGTAGCAACCCTGCCCCACGCACCATGAGTTGTGGATTGGATTCCCACTCAGGACAAACATTCGTGTGATGAATACTTGTGTTTGTTCTGTGTCTGGGTGTTCATATCCAATATTTAAGTATATATTTGTAATACCACTGTTGATTCTGATATCTGTATTACAAGTGCTTAAGCTACTTACCTCGGAGTGAGATCAATGTATGTGATATTATTACTATATTATTACTACCGATTGTAGTCTGATATTCTGAGCTACTATTGATATTCTGAGCAAGAAAGGCGAACTAATTTTATTAATGATTTTTCCTTGCATATAGCTTTCTATTATCTTTATCTTTAAAACCTTTCCTCAACAGTTATTCTTGTGTTAAATATGAAATTCGTAATCCATATTTGACATTTATAAGAGGGATAAAAAGCAGACCATGAAACTGTGGAAAATGCTGTCTTATCTGTTGTGTTAGTATGTTTGTCTATAAGTAGATAAACCTAATTGATTTTCTGCGAGAAGGCCGGTATATATTCACATTTGTATGTGTGTATTATTTGTACACATGTTCATGCTCAAAAGACCAACCTTCACGGTAGACGGCACGGAGATAAACTCGTGTAAGTCGTCATTGTCATTTAAATTATTTTGCGTTTAAATAACGAAATTGGGACAAGGTTATGTCGCCGTACGCATCGGTCATCTGATCAAATATAACAACATATATCGAAAAGTGTAAGGTTATTTATATTCCGACTCGTTTGATAAAACAAGACAAAAATATCATATACCTTGAAAAATATGTTTCATGATACTTTTGCAATGAACTTTATGTTAACATTTATATATTAGGTATAAATTACTATTTCTACAACTCGGCAATTTATTTTTATGTATGTAATAAAATAAAATTTTAGTTGTGCTTCAGATGGCTTGAAGGCCAGACGAAACTTATAGTTATAAGAATTTAGTGGCGAATAAATTTAAAATAATATTTTCTACAACTAAATTGAACAATAAAATGTTAACGTAACATTAATCTATGGACTGAATAGCCACACTGAATATACAAATAATATCAAAACATAACTTTAAAACAATTATTTCCATAGTTATGCAGTTGAGTATAGTAAACCGAAATTGATGACTAATATTGTCATTCAGATATAAAACCATGGTCTTATGACATCTCCTGCAAAGTATGATCGTTTATTGGTGATCTCAACCATCCGATTGTTTGGATAATGCCAAGTATAAAAAGAAATTTATAAAGCATTTGCAAATACGAAAACAACAATACAGTTAAGTGCAAGCGCAAGGTTGCATCGTCCAGCTGCAGCCACGCCGCGGCCGGACCGGCTCTGGCAATTTCACTTTCTTCCGAGTCGCTAACCTCGCTATCAGCTGATCCTCTCATTAGCAAAACGTAATTGGCTCGGACGTCCATCAGATACGACCTAACGAGTCCGCTTAACGCCATGTACTCGTGTAACGTTAATGAGTGCGCGTAATCACCGCACCATCTTGTGTTTACGTGTGTAATTCGGTTTAATTGGTTGTGACTCAGATTTCTTTAGATGGTGTTAGTTAGTTAGTGTAATTGGGGCAAATGTTGATGATGCGGTTGGCATTGGTCGAGCAGAATTCGCGGAGTGCGTGAATGCTTTGAGTAAATAAACGAAAAATATAGTCCGTAAGTTTAAAATTAATAAATCTTTTAGCTGCTTTATAAACAGAAGAGGAAATATGTTTATCAAAATAATCTGAATTTAGAAAAGAGCTTCTTAGTTTTAAAAGTAACACGAATCGAAAGAAATTAATAACAAACGAATCGTTTGTTATTAATTGCTTTTGAACTGACCATTATTAGTAAATATTATGTAGTACTTACATATTATAATTAGGCTCATTCATTATATAATAACGGATCTTATGATCTAGGTACACTCCGTGTAGAATAGTGAGATATTTCGAACATTTATGGATAAAGCAATTGCCACAATCTTGGGCAAGATGGGTTGGGTGTTTAAGAATGAACCTTCTCAAAGTTTGTATAAAAAAAAAGGTAAATTTAGTTAAATAGCCGACGATCTGATTCCGTTTATAGCAGTCCAGACGGGGCGGTCAATATAGTGTCCTTTTTAAGGGTTTATTCAATATTTGATTGCGAAGTCAGTTTTTTCTATTTTAACTATCTGTACCTAACTTCTATTTGAAGTCAGTCAGCAGGTATAACTAATAAACAAGCTTCCACGTTCACTAAGCCTGCCTACTAACGAGTCTCGTTGTAATATTTAGTCATTGGCACGTTCTGCAATAGTTACCATGAAGTTGGTAGATGTCGATATGAGTGAGCTGTCACTCGGATGACGAAATGCATTGTGGATGCTGTAGGAGACCGGGATCAGCGTGTCAAGGATCGCGCGGTGATTGGCACGCCGGGCGCAATGCACATGTTTCGTAGTACGGGAGGCAGCAGGCCAGGGTCCTAAGGCAATTCTATTGTGTCATTGTAGGCTATTAGTTTAATTCGTTATCATTCCGTTTATTTATTTAAGTTGGAAATCTAACAAAATCTTTCCTGGACAAAAGAGGTTGCGTATTCGGATTGATGTTCTTAGAGGATGTTACAAAGAATTAATATTCCAGTAATAGACATCAAATATTTTAAATTCTCCTTAACAGAAAACCAGTTGATATGCATTTTGTTGACTTTTAAATGAATCTGGAACGGAGTGGAGGTAGCTATTAGTAGATGAGATTTTCAAAATATTTTTTAATTTTCATTGCTTGTTCAGCCTTTACAGCTTAAAAGTAATTGAAGTATTTTTTTTTCTCGCTTGTTTCGCTACCGAAACCTAAAGTACGTTGAGTTATAAAGTTGTCCTACACAAAACAATACAATTTACAAACCGGTACTAAATGTTATTACGGCCTCCCGTATTACTGGCATTATCGCCTGCGCACGCGCGACGCATTGTTCGCCGTGATAGATCATGCATAAACATGCCAGTGGCATTTGACTGTGTTGGCGGAACAGGTTCCGAGGTAAATAAATAAAGGAGCCATTTGTGCGATGTGTTTATCGCTGAGAAGGCTTCAGTGAGAGTTTCACAGTTGATATGATGTCTTGGACAATTGTTGCGATAGTAAGTATGTGATACACAATGCGAAAGTGAAAGGACGTAGGAGCCGCGGAAGGCCCAGGCTCAGGAAGGTGATGTTAGGAGCCATAAAAACCGTAGAGCTTGTATGAAAAGGATCATGAATGTTGTAGAGGCGAGTGAGGTGTGTAAGGATCGTGCCATATGGCGTTCGGTTCTCTCTGCCTACCCCGCTAGGGAAGTGGCGTGAAGTTTAGTTAACAAGTAACTATATGCTGCGCTGTTGTATAAACTAAAAAAATCAACAACTTCAGATCATGTTATACAGTTCTTATTTTTTAAATTCATCTTGAATGATATGAACGTCTCATAACTACATAAAAATTCGCTTCCTTTATGCCGACTCAATAACAATTATTGACGTAATGAATTGTCAAAAGCTTTATATTTGTTGTTAAAGCTATTTAAAACTGATTTAAAACAATTTCGAAGAACAATGACATCGGTTTTATTTCAGTAAAAATGCAAGATTATTTGTCGTGACAAATAAATAGTATTTATGAGTTATTTATAATTCCGTGTAGGACATTAAATATAAGTGATAGAAATGAGGTAATTTTAATAATTTCAGTAATAAATTTACCGTTTTCTCCGGTTTCATGCCGCTAGCTTCGTATCCGTGCACACGGCACGGTGGGGCACGAGGAGCAATTAATAAACAAATATACACACAAGCAATTATAATCGTAGCTACTAATTAAATCGTAAGCTACTGCACAAACGAACTATTCATTTAAGTTTTTAATAAATCGATCATATAAATAAATAAATATCTGACTACATCACATACATTGATCTGACTCCGAGGTAGGTAGCTTAAGCACTTGTGTTACGGATATCAGAAACAACAGTGGTATTACAAATATATACTTAAATATTCAATATTAACACCCACACATAACAAACACAAGTATTCATCACACGAATGTTTGTTCTGGGTGGGAATCGAACCCACAACTCTTGGCGCATAGGGTAGGGTCACTACCAAATGCGCCATCGAGCCAGCCAAATATAAGGTCATATAAGGGTATTTATGCGTAAGTGTCAAATTGAGCGATGATTAATAAAATGTCAATAACGTTGAGAATAAAATTATGGTTGTGTGTGCGGTCATTCGCATCGGATTTTGATTAATTAATGTCTAATACATAATAATAACATTGTTTGATATTAAGTTATTCATGTTATTTGTTTACGACAAAAAGAAAAAAGTGTAACTCAACAAGGATACACAGAAACACATCTTGTTAGATAAACGTTACAATCACCTACATCGGTCATGCATAAAATCGGCTCGCGGCGTTACTGTGTCAAGCTTTAGAGTCAAGAACGGAAGTATTATGATGCATAATCGATCGATTGCGCAACCGGAGGAAACCGAACCAAATCAAAATAAGAAAGCATCGCATTCCGCTGTAATTACAAAATCGGAATCGTCGTGTTTGGGTGCAGGTGAAAGCACGTTACGTCATGTCACGGCGATTGGCCGCGCCGGCTCTGCCGAGCTCGCCCGAACTATCAAACTACCAGAATATTTGGACCCCTTGGTTCCCCCAGCCTGCTTCTACTCGCGGCTCCAGCAACTCTGGGCGGCGCCTGCGCTGATAATTCGCGACATGCTTTATTACCGACAATGACTGTTCCCACGCGTTCGGGTTACGTGAGATGAAAATATGGTGTGTAATTACTAATTAGAGAGTCAGATGAAGGTTTTGACATAATACGCGTCAGGAATCGCCGTTGGTGCTGCGATTTCTCGTAAACATCTAATTATGCATTGTATTGATCACAATTAGCAGCTGTAAGCGAGGTTTTGGCGCGACGTCACATAGTTGCATAATTCATTTGCCGGGTTACTTTCTGAAAAGAGGCGCTCAGAAATTCACATGGTTACATAGGAAAGGATCACTTCTTATTTTACTAATCAAACAATAAATTATATACATTTTGTTTACCAGTAAAGAGTTAATTTCCCTTTCAAATATAACGATCTACCGAGGAAAAGAAAACCCATCTTCAACAGCTGACCTACAAGATTAGAAGTAGATAATGGATTCGCTATTGCCAAGCTAATAGAGCAAAAACCCAAATTCCATAAAAAATATTATATGTAGGTAAATAGTACAATACAGAGTCAATAAGCTATTTTCAGAAAAGTTAGTGATTGCAATTTGACCTACTTTGCATTGAGGGTCAATGAATTGCACCTGTTCAATTGAAGTAAAGCTTGACCATCTACAGTCATAAACATAATAAAAGTGGGTTATTTGCATTCTGAACAAGATAATGATCTTCGAACAATCCGCCTAAAAGAATTTCTGTATAGTCAATAGTAATTAACATCACTCCGAGAAAGGGAAAGACCAGATGATTGTTGGGTTACGTTAATTCAATTGCCCAAATAGGAATTAATTAATGTTTTAATTGTCACGGGTGCTCTGTTGAGCTTCGGTGGCCTCGAACCGAAAGTTCAGTTGGTTGTTACGGTCGCGAACTAAATTGCAGACGAACTCTTTTCACTTTGATATTTACTATCAGTCCGTTACAAATCGAATTATTCGCTTTAAAGTGTCTGTTCATCATCACTTATATTTACAACTATCATAATCTTGACTTTCTTTTAGTTGTCGTCTTTCTTCCACTACTTGCATTATTTGAATATTTATGTAAGTAATATTCAAATAATCCCCGAAGGGGTAGGCAGAGTCAAAGGGGCAGCAAGACCCCTTGACCACATTTAGCCAAAAATAAAACCGGGCTGAGTGAGATGTAAAATTGCGAAAAATGAGTGACAAATGGCTAGCTCGTCGCCTACACAATCACATACCCATAACCTGATGTACCATCAATCGCCTTTACGACATGCTAGGCACGAAACACAGTTGGCACATTCTTTTAAAGTCCCAGACCAACATGGGGCAATGGTTTGGGTTAAATGGAAAATTGTGAAAATGTAGTGACAAGTTGCTAGCTCGTCCCCTACCCAATCAAATACCCAAAACCCAATATACCATTAGTCGCATTTTACGAAATGCTAGGCAAGGAACACGGTTGGCACTTTCCGTTTAAGTCCTAGACCAATATGGGACTACTATTAAAGAACAAGACGGTAATGAATTAGCTGAACAATTAATTGTTATAGGAATCATGCTGGCCCGCTGGTCATTCAATATTCCAAATTAAAAATCGTGTTTAATGTTTATTGCATGGTATTAATATGAATAAGCGTTTGTAATAATCAGGTCACCAGGTGACGGACTTCCAATGCGTGTTCAATTAAAGCAATATATTCCATTGCATTTGCTGCAGATAAGGGTTCTCACATTCTGCTTTTCAATATTTACTTGATTAATTGTAGAGACTAAGTTATACAAATCTTTTTTCAACCTCAGTATATCATTGTTAATAAAAACTATGTAAATGGTAACGAGTTACATTTTGAAGTGTAATTCTCAGTTGTTATACCAATATTGAACTAATTCACACGAGAAATATGTTCATCTAGTTGTTAGTTACACAATGCCAAGCTTTGCAAATGTCTAACGCAACTGATTGTCACATTTGTTCGAACTTACACACACTTAAGTACATGCTTAGCATTATCCACGGTTACTTGCAACCACGACTCGGGAGTGGTGAAACTGCATTGCTTTAAGATACTCATTAAGTAAATGACTCTATTCAAGCCCTATAAGGGAAAGGCCATTATTAGGATAAACCAAGACATTGGCATAATACAAAAGAATTGGCTCAGCCAAGTCATCGAGATTGCCAAATGATGTATTGGATAAATAGGAGTACAACACTATTAATCCATTGATTGAATTAAAGGATTTGATTTGTCAGTATAGTAAAGGTCTTAATACGGAGCCTTGAGATACTCCTATGATATTAAGGCTCTGTGAAAAATAAGTAACAAACCAGTACATATTTACCAGTAAGAAGCATTCAAGTTGGTATACTCTTTGCCTGATGGAAGAAATAGAAAGGTGCTATTATACTTTGCGACACTTTTATAGATAATGAGGTCTTTAATGTTCAGTTTATTGATGTCCAATGCATGTGCTATATCTACAACTCATTGGATGTTGTACTTAAAACCTTTTAACCTACTTTTCTTAGATATTATGAAGGCATTAGCCTGAATGGTTTGCTTTACTTTATCTTATGTTAGATGGATCATGGATTTGCTTCGGTGGTGCTAACTTTTTTCATGCTACTTTTCATTTTGCAATGTGTGAATTAGTTGTGGTCGTTTTTCGCAGAGAAGACGCTGTTACGTAAGTAATGTACAATCGAATGAGAAAGTGCTATTGTGAAGTGTTACAAGTGCAAATGTGGGCCGAGTTGAGCAACACAAATTGTTTGCCCAAGGCCTACTGCCAGATGTGCAAGTAGTATGTACCGCTTGAAGGACGGTCTCTATGGCTAAAATATGGGGCATGTTTGCTGAATTGAACTGATTAATAGAAATTGAAAGGAGATGGCTTGAGTATGGCCTGCTATCCACTTGACATCTGCCTACCCCTTCGGGAATTATTGGCATTGTGTTATGTTATGTTATGGCTTGAATAACCTGTATTTATTATCAGCTACTTATAAAATAGATGTAACGGTTATCTTGTAGCCTATAAGACCTAAGTCATTTCTGTGCTTTTTTTTCTACTCTTAAGCTTTTCAATACCATCACGCCCGTATTCTCGAAGGGGAAGAGCGAAAAGCCAGAGTCCAAGAGCGAAGCGAGCCAAAAATAAAATGGTCAGATGGACAATTGGGATGTTGACACCATTTATATTTAATTTGAAATATCAATTCTGAAAAAGAAAGTATCGTAGTATGCTGTTAAGCCCTATTGATTTTGTATCATACTGAGTCTAAGATTTTTAATTTTACAAAAACTGCTTAATATTAAGTCAGTTGACTATACAAACTAGTGACGTCACACGTTGACAAGCCCATACAAAATCTATGAAGTGATTTCGTTTTGACAGCTCTTAAACAGTATCTCAATTGACTAGCCAGTCAACATCCCTATTGTTAAAAAGCAGTGAACAGTGTCTAGCTCGCTTAAATTTTTAGTCAGTAATTAGTTCTTCTTAGGATATTTACCATTTTTATTGGAATAACCCTGTTCTTGTTTCTAGATCCAGTGAGTCTGGTTATTCTATTGCAGCGACTGACATCTGACTGTCGTACCCTTTAGGCGGATCCAAATATTTATATTTATTTTCCCTCAAATGATTGTCCATAGTGATACAAGTATTTTTCCCTGATCAATACCTTCGCTGCTCCTAATTTCAATAATAAAAATCTTAGAGCTACTTTACTTCGAATCAGATCATTGCATTTATTACTCCTTAATATTAATTTATATATGTACGTGATCTTTAGGTATACATATTGGCATTAATAATGTATCCTTATTAGAATAATACGAGCCGTTTCGTTAAGCCTAATCAATTTATGATCGTATCTGCATACTATACATATGCAAAGCGTGAGTATCATGAATCTGAATGGGACCGATTGTTTGGGTCAATGACGATGACGGCGCCTGCATAATGTTTAGTCGTGAGTTTGCTTCAATGAACATTATAATTTCATCTTCAAAATATTTACTATTCAAGTTGGTATTATTACGAGTAAAAGTGATGCTTATATTAGACCTTCTTATGACCAAGCCTGACCAACTTCTGTAACGATCTAGTTATAATAAACTTGCCTTGTATCTACATTTAATAATTGATAAGTTTTAGGGGGAGGGAAAATTTAACATATTTTATTTCGGGAATAATGCAAAATATACACTGCATTGCACGAGGAAGAATGGTGGACCCAGAATGGAACCTTAACGTAAACCTTTCCGCACATTTTTAAATATAAATAAATTAATCTACCTTTTAAAGCTCGGTTCACTTAATTATTTATACAATAGAATGCAGAAGCCATTGGCAATTCTATTTTGAATAAACAAATGTATTCTGCCTGTTTACTTTTACTTTCTTCAACGCACCGTAGGGGTGCTAATAGTTAACATATTATTTGACTTTCATATATGAACGATTATGGAAATTTTTATTTCATTTGTTAACTTTATAATTGGTATTCTGCAATAAGAGGAGTCCTGTAGCGCATATACATGCTACAGAAAGGCGCGAAAAAGTTTCGCGGCGCAGTTTTTCCCTCGGCGCGTAATTTTCCTACGAGTTTCCATACATCGTAAGCTGTATAGAAAGCCCGGTCATCAACGTTATACAACCGACACTCACCGCTCGTACGTCCCGCCGTAGAAAGTGAAAATGTCAGCGGCGCTAGCGCATGCTCCAACACACACCGTCACACACTCTCACTGGCACTAACTATAAATCACTAAGAATCCGCTATATTCGAAATTTTCACAAATTCGAACGCGATTCTGGCGGCGCTGAAATGTTTTATTTTTGTGTATGTCGCCGGGTGGCGTCGTTAGCGGCGCGTGCGTGGCGTGGCGCGTCAGGTGCGACTGAGCCGCGGAGAGAGCTGCGCGCGCGCCGATGGGAGGGCAGCCTGGGGTTTGGTGGCGGCTGCCATCGAGATCCTTGTTGGTGAACTCGTGTTGGGCATTTCTGAAATAGCTGAGTATTGATTTAGGTGTCTTCGGTTAGATCAAGAGCGGGGGTAGGAAAAGAATGTCCATCAAATTGCTTATGTCGCGATGAATATGAATGTGAATTTGAACCATCAATTACTACGATCTTTGCTGTTATCAGGGTGTTGTAGAATTGGAAAGACACGTCCACTGTTTTTTTTATGTAATTTTAGTTTCCTTCAATTCATTCGTGAGTAATTACATAAAAACAAATATTTATCTTCGTTATGTGACGGATTATTGTTGTTTTTATAATCCGCGTATTTCATAATGATTAATTCGAAAGTGCGCAAAGAGTAGTCGTAATAGAAGAAGGTTTTAAAGAATATTAACAACTAACACGCACTATAATTTTATATAACTTATTGCCTAAGCAAGGTCCAAGGGATATGTTTCAATTAATTCTCGTTTCAAATTATGCTCGTAATGCACTTTGAATGGCCCGTTGGTCGCGTGGTTAGAGACCCTGGCCACGAAACCAAGGATCGCAGGTTCGAGTCCCGCTAGGGGCAAATGTTTCGTGTGATGAACATGGATATTTGGACTCGAGTCATGGATGTTTATAAATGTATTTAAGTATGTCTATCTGTTCAACTAGTATCCATAGCACAAGCATAAGCTTAGTTTGGAACTAGAGAATTGGTGTGTCAGTCTTGCGAATCGATTTATTATTATTTACTTTTTATTGGTATTTTAAACAAATAGGTCAAACTCCATACATTCAGCTGATTTTTGCTGCAATAAACGTTTCGTACGGTCCACATAAATACAGGAAATTCTAGATTAGGAAAAATATAGAAATTAACAAAATTATAGAGGTAATAATAACTAAAAACTAATTATGCACTAGAATGCTCGTACCACTTTCAGTTTACACGATAGAATCTTTCCTGTTTCCCAAAAATTTTACTAAACTTTCATTTTAATAGTCTATTACGTATAAACAATTATGTGGTCGATGGTGTACAGTGTTAGGTTTAAAAAAAGCAGTGTCATCTCGACAGGTGCGTGCGCGCGGGCGGCCTGCGGTGCGTGCGCGCAGCGTGATGTAACCTGTGCTGCGCAAAGAGTCGCTCTTTGCGGCTCGCCATTGTAATGCCACGGGTATCTAAGTAAAACTCCTGAAGATGCAGCATAATATATTATTTAGTAAAATACTGTACACGAAATTCTATTTAATTTTGGTATGGGATAATGTACCGACATCGTTACTTGCCTAGTATGTTGTATAAGCGACGGTATTGGGTATTGGGTATACGATTGCGGAGACAATATGCTGAATAGGTACTTGTCACAATTTTTTTAGTCTTACATTTAACCCAACTCAATCCTACATACGTATGTACCATCGTCCCGCAGTCCCCGAAGTTCCCCCTCCAGTCTTTGGCTGTACACTGTTCAAGGACTGTAGGCATGATAAGTGTGTATGTAAGAAAGATATCTTGAAGTATACTAACTATATCTTTATTCTCTGTTCCTATACGGAAGATATTTGATAATTTGTGTTCATTTATTTAGTTATTTATTTATTTATTAGGACAACTAACAAGATAAATACTAAAACAACAAATTCAAACAGAGAAAGAAAAGTACATGAAACTTATAGCTAAAGCACACCTTAATTAGAGGTTGCCACGGCATGCTATGTGGACTATAATTAACTTTAATATGAGTATAATTAAGTTTATTCTTCAATTAGGTCAATGATCCAGGTTTAGTTTAAGGCTTTAACTGGTATTATAATGTGGATGGCATTTAAGATCCTTGTCAAGAGTTTTCGTCGAGACCCTTGTGTTTGATTCTTGCAATGGAACAAATAATTATTGATCATCATCATTAATGCTGTTTTCTGTAAAAAAAATGCTTAAGCTACTTTCTCTGGAACCAGATTCTTGAAAATACGTAATAAATAGTCATACACCATAAACATACTTGTGTTTTATGTTAGCGTTATTAGTTGTTCAGTTCCTTTTGAATATAAATAAATAAATTCTCCAGACTGACACACCAATTCCCTAGTCCCAAACTAAGCTTATGCTTGTGCTATGGATACTAGGTGAACGGATAGACATTAAATACGTTTATAAACATCCATGAATCGAGTACAAATGTCATTGTTCATCACACGATACATTTGCTCCTAGCGGGATTCGAACCCGTGACCCTTGGTTTCGTGGCCAGGGTCTCGGACCACTCGACCTCGATGGGAAATGAAAGTTTGCTGTTATGTGAGAACAGTGGAGGATGTCATGACTTGAGAAAAAGAAAAGTTTTATAGGAAGGTCATAAACTTGTTATTCTTCTAAAACCTCTCGTAATAAGCCTAGCAACTCTGGCTTCGTTGTATAATTGTGGGTTTTGTTTATGAAAATTACCAAGGCTTAATGCTTTTTTTTTTACCTAGTAAACCTAGGTTCGGCCTACAAGGATGTGTCGGGCTCAGAGCTGTCTGGGAAAAAACACTCCACAACCGACTAAACCCCACGGTGGTCATTTTTCGGGCGTGGCGCAGATTCCGGGCTCCCCACTGCGGGACTCTACGCGAAATCTACGTTTCCGCTGCCGATCCATGCGGCCCATCTCGAGGGAGAGGCAACCTCGCCCCCAGCACACCTCGCGGTGCTTATGACGGCACAGACCACAGTGTCACTCCATCCTATTTAGCGGACGAGGATCCACGTGTCGTCGTCTTCTCTGGGGCTGCTTGAACGAAGTGAATGCGGGTTAATGCTGCTTTATGTTATTGAACTCCAAACAGAACAAACACTACATTACACTACTCAACCAAAAGTAGTGTTGCCCAAAGCAAGACTCTTGCGGCGGTCTTGCATGTCGTCATCTTGCAGATTTAGTCTTGTTCTTGCTTAAATGTTGCTTGTTGCTTGGTCTTAACCTAGGACCAAGCGACAAGCAACATTTGATCAAGAACAAGATTGAGTCTGCAAGATAACGGCATGCAAGACCGCCGCAAGAGTCTTGCTTTGGGCAACACTAACCAAAAGGCTTTTAACATGGGAATATGATGATGTTTGTCAGTTATATTTCAAATACATAGATATGACTAACTTCATAGATTGGCTTTATTTACTTGACTCGAATAAGATTATTTAACTGGTGCACATTTCTCGTTGATGTCTTTTCTACTTACGAACAAATACTTCTTAAGAAACTTTTAAAATTAGTTCAGTGGCAAAAGTCTCAGGCCTTTCCATTCATTCATCCATTCATTAATTCTAAAGATTTTTTTTATTATTATTTATTTTCTTGATGAATAATAATAAAATAATAAATAATATTAGAATTCCACACCAATTCCCTAGTTCCAAACTAAGCGGATACTAGGTGAACGAATAGACATACTTAAATAAGTTTATAAGCATCCATGACTCGAGTACAAATCACAGTTCATCACACGAAACATTTGCCCCTAGCGGGATTCAAACCCGCGACCCTTGGTTTCGTGGCCAGGATCTCTGACCACTCGACCAACGGGCCTGTTGAAGGTATACTTTGTACAATAATCACGATTTTCGACTTTTATATTATTTATTATCCAGTCTAGTTCATATTGTTTTTATACGGGTATCATGCGTGTAATTAATAACAAATATGAATTACCTACAGTGCTTTAAGGTACAAAGTCACTTTATTACTAAACAAATTAATATTTCATACGAATACGTGCAGTGTCCGACGAATATATCGTAAATATGTTTATGTTAAAAGTAAAAGTTACCTATCGCGCGCCGTGTCAACAGAGTTGTTAAATAATAATGCGATTAACAATAATATTATTTAAATAAATACGTATTATATTAGCAATTCGGCAGCGTATCGGATTATAAAGGAAAGGAAAGATACCGCAGGATGTTTTTAGATTGACGAACCACCTTCATGCATATGCATTTATAATGAAAATCAGATGTAAAACTGCCTGTTAGCCGAAAAGGCCGATAACGTGGGAAAGTGTCACTATAATACATATTAGGCGTTTATTGATACACGAGAAATATGAATAATTTATTTGGAAAGGCCTCACATTTAAATGTCGCATTGTTTCTCAATCGGCCGAGGAAATAAATAGCTACTGCTTATGTGAGATAGGTAGATTTGCATAGTCTTCAATATTTATTTAATACGGCTTATTCGTATGCTTTGCGGATTTTAGCAGATTAGCTCTGATGAAATCTATTGGATCCTATTCAATCACGTCACCACATTCATAAACGTTACTTAATAATTATTGTCATTCATTTATTTTATTTTAATTGAATATCACATTTGTTTCACAGCTGACGGGAATTATTAAAATTATCGCCATCAAAAATCAAACCATGACATGTTAACGATTGTTTTCGTCGAATTTACTCATCTTCAATATATGCCATTCGTAAATTTTCTCCTGATGCTTTCCAATGAGGCGTCGCTCAAGGGTGCGGTGTGGCACTGTTCTCAGAAAAAGTGATTTTTCAATGTACCTTACAACCAGTTGTTTGGTGCACAAAGGCATGCTGGCGGAAGGGCGCGCCGCGCGGCGAGCTTGTATGTAAATACTTATGGAGGTCGCCTGTCACCTTTCACGCTGAGGTTTCAAAAATATTGACTGGCCTGTCGGTGAGAGTGTGTGGTCCTGCGTCGCGTTGTATAATGATAATAAATGTATCGAACGGCGTGTGCGATTGTCGTGTATGAAAGTAAATATATGCAGACGTGAAGAAAATAATATCCCACGTTGGGCTGGGACTTTAAATGTGAAGTAATGGTGTATGGGTATCGGCATTGTGATTGTGTAGGTAGCGAGCTAATCACTTGTCACAAATTAAGTTAAATTTTTGTCATCTAAACCCAACTTAATTTTATCTTAGTCAGACAACAGACAAACATTCTATACTATGATGTTCGCAATCCTCGAAGAGGTAAGCAGGATGCAAGGAGCAGGTGTTAACTTCCTTCAACCTCTTTCAGAATAAATAAAAGTGAACTCGTTTAGATGAAAAATGGCATAAGGAATATCTAGGTTGTTGCCTACATCATCAAAAACCCAATTCACGATTAGTTGGCTTCTACGTCTTGCTACACAAGGAACACAATTGGCACATTATTTTCAAGTCCTTACCTAACACGGGCCAGTGCGCACGCTGTTTGAACTACGACACGTGACGCAACTAGTGTCATCTCAGCGCATTCTACACTTTCACCGCATCACGGCCGCTACCCGACGACAGACACAAGAGAGGTTAAGTGTTTCGCCGATAAAGTGTCGCTACTCGTTCGAGATACCATCGGGTGGAGTTGAAAGAATGCGGTAATGTATTTAGCGTAACTTCGTCTTCAACATACGCTTATGAAACTGTAACAAAGGTGGATGTCTGTTAATTGAACATAATTATAATAAATTATACATTTAGTTTGTCAAACAGCAGCAGTATGATCTGATGCAGATTTTTTAAGGGCCGATCAGAATATTTATTGCAATTTTTCAATACTATTTGCTTAGTCCTGAATTGGATCCTAAGTTTAGAGAAAATAGTGAAGGCCTACTTCATTGAAGAATCATTCATATGATTTGTCATCCGTTACCATAAATCTGTATTACCAATTACTTTACATTATCAATGGATTTCATAGCCAGACTTTATAGAAAGTATTCGGTAATACATAGAAAAATCATAATAGAATCTACTCAATGACTTTCCACAGTACCTAGATAAGTTTGTCATCGTCCACTCACTCAATAAAAGAAAGTACAAATCGAAGATGCATCCATTCTAAAGAATTCGCAGTTGTCCACGCGTTGCGCAACACCCGCGCTTCCTCTTCGTTCATTATGGCGGAGTGCGAATGACTGCTATTTGCGAAGATAATGCTTTTTGTAATAAATGCTATTCGTGGCCGTTGACGGACTCTTGGGCGCGATGATGCGACGTCATCGGGTGAGTTTTGATGAAATGGCGCGCCGTCATCATCAGACCGAGTTAGGGTTGGCACTGGCTGAATAAAACAGTTTTCTAAATATCTTCCGATTATAATATTGGTAACCACAAAATATTGTGGTTGAATGTGTGCTCCATATATTTTAATTTTATGTTGTAGTGTATATACTGTGTATGTACTTAGTAATAAATATTAAAAGTGTTACAGTTATTTTTAGTGTACCTTAAAGATCTATTTTAGTGAAGTGACCTTTCAAATACAATCAAATGTATCTTTGAAATGATGAGTCAATATGAATAGACTAGGAAGAGAATGTAACGTGGTTTTGATTACTCAGAACGTATATCTTGATTTTCCTGTGCACAACCTATAATCCGTTTGCGCCCACGCACTGTCAGATACGGTCGTTTGGCAGTCCTTCCAGCCGGTTACCGGTAGACAGTATCAGTGATTGTGAATATAATTCAATTCCTGGGTCTTCGCAACGGCTCGCCACAATATTTAAACTCTGTACGTTTTCTATGGATTTTGAAAACTGTAACAAAAGTGAGAAGCGACGTCTTATCAATGTTACCATGGGCTTTTTTTAAGCGATCCTTTTTTCCTCACAGCCTGATTCTGAAATCCTAACGTAAATCCGCAAACGAACCAATTAGTGTGGTAATCTGCGTCTGCTAGCCTACGTCACAATTACGTAATCTGGTGGATGTATTATTCAAAAAAGACCTTGATTGTTTCCACCCTCAAATGCCATTTTGGCAACCAATGGCATAAATATAGTGGCAGGACTGGCAAAATGCTACTAGCCCTAGTTCTACCCCAAAAGCCCGTAAGCACATCCCCTTTATGTTCAGCATTAAAATCGAATACAGTCGTTGAATAAGGACTTTTTATGATACAATTGCCATGGGCCTCAAAAGTATAATTACGCCCTATCGACAGCCCTGCGCGCAAACGCTATCACACGTAATTAAAATCATCTTGTCGTCCGCCATTACGTTCGTTTACGCGCGGGACTTTCGAATAGTTTGTCACTCGCGAGTATGCGCTCGCGCACCCGGACGCGCTTGCGTCACACTGTTAGCACTTGTTTTACTTATTTATTGCGCAAGCTCCTGAGTTGACACTACCGGAAAATAAATCATATGTGATCCTAATGGACAGTACACACAGCTCTGTCTTTATCCTAAGGATACATGGATCACGATTCTCTGGCGTTGGGCTTATGGTCTTTAATTATATCATCATCTTCCAAGTATTATCTATGTAAAATAGTGCAATGAGAGTTTTTTGAATTAAAACATCCAAAAGATGGCGTAACTGTGACGTGCGGTCTTGTAACGCTCCTCATTGGTTACTTGTCAGAACAAACTGACATTCTGTCAACAATGAGCCAATAGTGACAGTGATAAGACCACGAGACTCCCTCGTGCCCCCTAGCGGATTTTGTATTTTAAAAAACCTCATTAAGACTAATCCAACACACACTAAGCTAGCTAGTAAATTATAATTAATAATAATAGACTCTAAATTATTGTATCCTCTATTAACTATTATCCTAATTTTTGCAGTGCCCGACTGTGTCCATAATTTAATGTAATTACTGTACTTAAATTATGGAAGCAATAAAATGATTTTGTCCCACGTTGTTCGGGGACTAAAAAGGAATGTGCCAACTGTGTCTCTTGCCTAGCATGTCGTAAAAGGCGACTGATAGTATATAGGGTTTTGGGTATGTGATTGTGTAGACGACAAGCTATAATAGCCACTTGTCACTACCTTTTCACAATTTTCCATTTAACCCAGCCAATTGTTCCATGTTGGTCTGGGACTTAAAAAGAATATGCCAACTCTAGTTATTGCCTAGCATGTCTTAAAGACGACTAATGGTATATCGGGTTTTGGGTGCGTGATTGTGTAGGCGACAAGCTAGCCACTTGTCACTACTTTTTCACAATTTTCCCATCTAACCCGGCCCAATTTTGTTTTTGGCTGAATGTGTTTAAAAAGGCCTTCTGCCCCTTTGACTCTGCCTACCCCTTAAAGGATTATGGGCGTGATGTTATGTATGTATGTATAAAATGATTTGATTTGATTTGTCCTGTGTGTATGTTATGTGTGTATATTAGGATTTGGATTGGAAGGATTTGGCGAGTTTGATGTTTTTTTGAAATTGATATTCCTATATACTCGATTCCTCTGAGCTAGCTATCAGCAACGATCGCTGTTAACTTGTCTTTAGAATTAACAGATTTCTTCAGAGATCGGAATGACAATGCTGAACTCAGTGGAATGGAAACATTGAAGGAGAAGGAATGGAGTAATTTGAAAATCTTTACGTCATCTTGCTGTGCAGAAATCTTGCATGCAGTACCTACTCTATACATTGCTATGTAACTGCAATATATAGTACTTGTTATCAGTTATATTTGTAACATTATGGTTTTTAATGACATTCCACAGGGCAGGGGATTGTGAAGTCGTGGTAGCGATTGTAGAAAGTGCAGTTTTAACAGGCCCTGTTACTTTCCACGCTTTAAAATGCAATCTTAATGTTTTTAAAACGCGTTACATTTTGTTTTTGTAAGATAGGTATTTTTTAATGTGCTATCTCGTAAAAGCTTTCGCCAGTTCATAATAAAAAAAATGAGTATTCATAATATATTTTTTTATAACATTACGCTCGTGATCCCCGACTCTACCTACCCCGTAGAGTCAAAGGGGCAGCAAGACTCTAAACCACATTCAGCCAAAAATAAAACTGAGCTGAATTGGATAGAAAATTGTGAAAATGTAATGAAAAGTTGCTCGCTCGTCGCCTTCACAATCACATACCCAAAACTCAATATACCAATATAATATATTATAACATATTTACATATTAATCAAGGAACACAAAAAGTGTGCCAACTGCACATTTTTTAAATCCCAGACCAACATGGGACTAATCTTAAAAATGAGGGTTAAATAAAGTATCTTTTATTAAAAAACAAAATAAAAAAAAATTAAAATAAACAACTTCGTATTAATTACACGATATAAATCAAATGAAATCTCCTATGACTTAACCTAAACATGGTTATCTTCCTAAATCACACATATTCTCATGTGGCCATGCTAAGTGAAGTGCTGCCCCCTCTGGTCGCCGCTCCGGTGGGCCAGCAGCCACTGCAGCATCCTGGCGAGAGCCTCGGGCTCCTCGCAGTGGATACGGAAGCAGTGCCGCCGCCTGCCGCGCCCTGACTGTGGACTCCTGGGAAGAAGATGCAACAATTGTTCTTCACCATCTGATCGTAAGAAATTCCAGCTAATACCGTCGCATCACCATTCTTCTTTACATTTAGACAATTTCGTTAAATTGTTCTTTGGAATATATATCGCTAATGTATATGTTGGCGGCGAATTACTAATGGTTGCACTTTAAGCAAATCTAAATGAGTGTCGATTAGAAAATTTGTTTAGAAATTTCAATACAATAAATCATTTATTTCAAAAATTAATTAATAAATATCCCACGACATCACTTAGAGATCTGACTCCGAGGTAAGTAGCTTAAGCACTTGTGTTACGAATATCACAATCAACAATATATACTTAAACATTGGTTATGAACACCCAGACACAGAACAAACACATGTATTCATCATACGAATGTTTGTCCTGAGTCGAACCCACAACTCTTGGCGCATGGGGCAGGGTCACAAGCGAATGCGCAATCGAGCCAGCCAATTTGTTTTGAGGATATACAGGTGCTCCTGTGAAATCAGTCTTATTTCGTTATGTGACACATGGATTTTTGTCTTATTGCTCCTCAGTGGGTTATGAAGATTTAGAAATTATTTCCATAACCTGTAGGCCGTGCAAGTCAATGTATAGAAAGAGATCCAACGCTGTCTATATAGCCAACATTTTACATCATGGAAGGCTTCTTGTCCAGTCTACATCAGATATACTGACTAATACTCGTACTCACTGGTTGTAGTTATTCTCCGAGTGTAGCTCACACAGCAGCCGTCGGCGACAGGGCTCGCTGATGGGGGCCAGCTCCGATATCTTATCCGACCTTCGGTACAGCTGTGGAAACCTGCAACCGAAGTCTTCATGTTATAATAAGGCGAACCGAGAAACGTCGGGAAACAGGAGCTTGTAAAGGTGATAAACAAAAATGTGTATACGACGACTATAAAACGACTGCACCAAAATGGATAATTATTTTTTTGTTGAAATCGTTGTTATCAAGGCGAGGTTTGTATGAAAAATTCCCGTGAAGGCTTAGAAGTAGGATAATATAATTAAATAAAACAATAGCTGACCCGGCGAACTTCGTTTCGCCTAATAGTCAATCGGGTTAAAATCGAGATGTAAGCTATGCTATCTTTCAAGTTGGATCAAACTGCAGACGGTGTGCAAATTTGATTAAAATCGGGTGAGTAGTTTCGGAGTCCATCGCGGACAAACAACGTGACGCGTAATTTATATATACTTATAATAAATCTGTAGAGAGGTCAATTCTGTACATGAAATATATTTTCAAAATAACTATCAGGGGGTGATTAGTGATCGATACTGATGCCAAAAATGCAATTAGTAAAATTTTTGTCTGTCTGTCTGTCTGTATGTTCCTTATAGAAACAAAAACTACTTACTCGACGGATTTTAACGAAACTTGGTACAATTATTCTTCATACTCCTGGGCAGGTTATAGTAAACTTTTCATCACGCTACAATCAATAGGAGCAGAGTAGTGAAGGGAAATGTTGGGAAAACGGGAGAAGTTACTCCATTTGTAAGCTTCCGTCGCGTGTGCAGCCTTAATGGTTAAAGTTACATAGAAATCATGTATGACGGAAATAGTCTTTATAATATTAACCATAAACGCGGGTGACACCGTTGGCACAGCTAGTATATATTAAGAAGATGTCTACGTTACAATTAACGTTTGTGATAAAAGGATTGCTATAAGTAATAAAAGTGAATAAATAAGGCCATACAGTTAGCTAATTATGGATATGTAATGTATCTCCCCAATTGTTTAGTTCTATGTCTAGTAATGAAGCTATAATAACTAAATACAGGATTATGATTGAAAAAAAATCGGCCAATATCGGGCATGAAGCTAGGAAGAAAATGACGCTAATATATATCATAATTAATATAATGTTCGGCGTCAACTTCATTTGACGTGGATTATGTTCCAATAATTAACATCCCGAGTTTTCTCTCATCGCAGAATGATAAATTGCAAGTCTACCACTTCCGAGGCGTAATTAACGCAATTAGCGCTGACGTTGACAAATGCACAAGCTGAGCGGTTGCAACATCCAGTGGTTGTGCCGCATTGTTTGCGATTCATTAATTAGCAAGTTGCCTCACTGAAGCGGGATGGAGGCTGTCATGAATTGCTGAGTAGGTGGCTCGTGAGTCAAGTCAAGGAGTCAAATAGGTTCAACGATTACCCAATAATTCGTAGCGTAGATAGCAGCGTTGACAAGCGACATTATTTTGATAGGATAAAAAAAATGAAAAAAAAGCTTCTGCACGCGGCTTCGCTCGCTTGGTACACCGATGAAAGATAGCCTATTTGTTATACGGGTGTATGAGCTATATTATTCTAAAGTTTCATTAAAATCCATTCAGTTGTTTTTTTGTAAAAGAGTAACAAACATCCATCCATACATACAAACTTTCACTTTTATAATATTAGTAGGATATCAGTAGAATGTTTTTAAAAAAAAAATGTTAAATGTGGGTACGTCATTTTCCATTTGTTACCGCAAGTGTGTGTTGTGTTTGTGAGATTACAATGTAAGTATTAATGTATTTACTATTTATTTCTACAAGTGTTATATATCAAAAGAATCCTCAAGATATCTGCCAATTGATTATCTATAAATATCAAAGTTTACTATCAGATATTGGCACAAAATCGACGATATAAAAATAATACAAAAATTCAAACATGGCGTGCCGGTTTTCGTGTGTTGTTTTGTTTTTTGAACTACTTTAAACTCGTATTTGTACTCTAGTTCTTGCACGAAAAAAAAATCTATAGTTTCAGCTATACCATGTATTTTTTATATTAATATAGCTTTACTAGTTTTTGAGATATTAACGTTTTAAGTAGGCAATGAGCGCGCGCTTAGTTCGCGGAAAAATCGTTCGCGGCGCTCGAACATGCGCGGTGCCGCGACCTGTCAAAGGACGGGGTGACAAGCCGTTATGAGACAGACAGAAACGTTTGCTTCTGTCATAAAGGATAATCACATAAAATATTGTGGAAATATTCGGAAGAAGACGATTTAAAGTAGCTTTGTCTAAATTGCTTGCTATTTTTTCGGATGCCAGTATCATCGTTATTCGTTTAAATTATAGGTGTTGGATAATCCTATATATCCTATATAAGAGAAGACAACGAAACCGCCGAATCGTATCTAACATTACAAATGCGATACTGAGTTTCTCTCTTTTATCCAGCAATAAATCAATGTATTTTTTGCAAAGGATTATTAGTTGAATCGGACATTAACGTAAGTTATCGTTTGCCCTGATAAACATCACGTTCCCACCCGTTCGTAACGTGTTAGCCGAGCGCTGCCGCGGCACCGGCTAGTGCGTTGCACAATCTGCGGCGCGAGCCCCACGTGGAAGCGGCGGTTTTCCAAAACGCATGAATGGGCCCGCTAGCTGTTACGTTGCCTACGCGTGTATAATGGACGTCGGAAAAAGCCGGTCTGTTTGCGGATGATGGCAAATTTTCCCTCTAATATTCTGTTTTATTTTTTAAGTTCAGTGCACGTCCTTAACCTATATTTGATTTGCATGCAAAAAAGTTGAATATTTATATGCTTGTTTTTTTACATTCCGAAACCATGACACTCGACGGATTGTTATGGAACTAAGTATAACAAGTATTTTGGTGTCACTCGCGAAGGTCCGTGATAGTTATTTATTAATTGATGAACGAAGAATACTTTATAATCGCTATTCTGCGACCTGATTCTGACTTGATTGTGTGGTCGACGAGCGGGCTCCCGTCGCTAGTTTTTCACAATTTTCCATCTCACTCAGCCTAGTTTATTTTTTGTTTATGAATGTACTGCCCCATTAACTCTGCTCCTCCCTTCAGTGATGCGGGTGTGATGATATTTATGTTTGAGTCTGACTTGATTATCCATTTAGACATTTGATTCAGATATCTTAATCCGGCATCAAAGTATTATACCTAATACTATTTTAGTAAACATATATGAGAATATGAATGTATTTTATGGTCACCATATCCGTGTCGCCGACTGTACTGGCGCGACGTGAGGTCTGCTTGTGTCGTCGGCTCTCTAATAGATCATCGCCAATCTTCAATCTTATCATTCGCCCTACGCCGTCATCAATCTAACGTGCAGTAAACGTGCGTGAAATCGCCATTTATATGGCCGGCTATCCGTTGGTATCCATCACAGGTATCCATTGATGCGTTGATTTAATTGGCTTCATCGTTGTAATCACAATAGTTGGTTAATGGCATTCTTTGCGATAGGATTGAATTAGCAATTGTGATGATAATTAATAACCTCTCGCTGTGTTGTGTCTGTGTACGGTTTCCCATGTATGTTTGTTTGAGAAGTCAATTAAATTAGTTGGCAATAATTCAAACATGCATGCAATTTTTTACACGATTCAAAGTGTGTATTTTCAAAAAATTGTGAATCCCAGTATTATCCGTAATTCTTATAGTTTAATCGCTAAAAACGATTGCTATTATTAATTATTGTTTTCTTTTGGTTTGTGATTGCTTGTGATTTGCGAAAGCACTCGAGATTAAGGAAAAACGGCATAATTCCCAGGTAACTAGAAGAAATATGATTTTTTACTTACCATCTTCACGTAACATGATTCTGGTTAAAAAATACCATTTCTAGAATAGGATGTAAAAGCGAACATTTATCTTTATCGACCGTACTGTTGTACCGTCATGACATTACAGGAAAACAGCTTCACATATCGTAAATAAATAAATTCATGATAGATTGTATGTATTCAGTCCGTATATTACGGGCGGAGTGTGGGCCGGCGCGTGCGCCGGTCGCGTGACGCCCGCATCCGCGCCCGCGCTTCCCATTACAATTGGGCCGCTTACATCGCGCGTAAGTAACCAGTTAATCGCTTAGGCAGAGGTGTGGATTCTAGCGGGTGATTGAGCGGCAGCGGAAGCAATTTAGCTGTTTTCAATGGCAGGGGACTGACTTCGTCATTTTCTTGCCTTGTTCGAGCAGTGCGTCGGCGTGTGAAGGACATGCCTTTCAGTCATCGAGCTATCTACACCCATTTCACTTAGCAAGTCACTGACAAAAAGTCAATATTTAAAAGAGTAATTAAGTTTTATGGCCCACGGGTAGACGTTTAGTAGAAGCGAAATAAAATGAAAATTAATTTGAATTACAAAGAATGATCTGGGAGATTCACAGTTTCAATGTAATCAACCAGACATGCTAAATCTAGAATTTTACGAATCTATGGTTAAATACAAGACATATCGCATAAAATGATGATGATGAGTTTTGTCTAAAATACGGTTCAATCTAAGTAGTTACGTGCACCACTCGCTGTCAGTGAAGCCCCTGGCGGAGACATAAGGAAGTGGCGAGTTATGCCCCATTCATAAACGGACATGCGAAATGCCGACGGAGCTATTGTATAACGTCGATTACGATTGAGATATTTGGAATTCGCTAGCGGAAATCGGAGACGCGCGTGCGCCGATTATGTCGGGACATGCTAATGCCAGTTCGGATGATTTAAATAATCTATCACAAGTGGGACATCGCCGCGCGTCACGTAACACATCACAATTGTTAATATGCGACAGGTATTAACGTACAACAGAAGCTTTCGCGTAGCACACGCTGAATAGGATGGTTATTTAGAGGGAAGATATACTGTTTGCCTAATGGTTAGTGGTTACCTAAGCCTAACATTAGGAACATCTAGATATTAAAAATGTAACGGTATCTACCTTAAAATGGCAGGGTAATAGATGGCCTGGATGCCCATCCAAGTCAACCATTCAAGTCATTAATTTAGAGGACAGAGCTCTCTGGGACAGTGGCGGACTAACTGGGGGGCGGTTCGACCCGGGCCTCAGGTCCTGGGGGCTCCATATTATCTCCAAATACTCATCATCCTGAATCAAACAGTGGAACTCCCCCTCCGCCTCATATAGCTCTTTGCCGCCCCAGGCCTAAAACAGGCTTAGTCCGCCACTGCTCTGGAAGTAGTAAAGTTTTAATGGGTCAGAAAATGCGTAGTATATATGTGCTAATAAGTGAATTATATACAAAATAATTCACATAAAAGCACATAGATATATTCTAAGTGAGGATGACGATATGAAGGTTCTCCGACAAACTAACACCAGAATTTGAAATGACCACCAGAATCAGAAATCCACAGACTACAAACTGCACGTTGGTATGTTTGATGTTCAGTAATAATCGCAATCAAATGATTCATATCGCGTGTGATGATGAAAGAAATGATTCATATTAACTCTCACATTTTGGTGCTTGGAAACGGAAGTAGGTGGTTAGTTCCGGATGTTTTCGTAAGATCCCAACTGTTCAGGAATTGTCAATCAATTGTCCCATGTTGTTTTGGGGCTCAATTATAATGTACTAACTGTTCATCTCGTTTATGGCGATTAATCGTGAATGGTGTTTGTGGATATCGTCGTTCGGAAGTGAAAACCTCGTAAAAACTTTTGACAAAATTTTACAGAATGAAGAAAAAACTGCCTTCTGAAAAAATTATGAATCGGAATAGTACTGTTTATTGTTATTTTTTAGGAATGATTGTAATCAATGGTACATAACTGTAAGAATACAAATTTCTCGAGGCTAAACAAGTCTGACGAGACCTACAAAACAAATAAAAAATTAATAAGCAAATCCGACTTACGAGGTTTCACTGCTGAACGACGTTATGTAAGCGCCCAGCTGGCCACTTTTCACAATTTTCCATTTTATCTAACTCAATTTTATTTTGTACCTGTAGGCTTACTACCCCTTGAACTTTGCCTACCCCTAAGGTGTACCTGCGGGTGCGATGGTATTTATGAATGTCATAACTACCAGCACGTCTCTCTGGAATTTTCAAATCTATGTACGTATTTATACCACTAGCTCGACGGTGAAAAGATCGTGATGAAACCTGCAAATTCAAACAACTTTGGATTTATAACCATGATCCAAAAATGTACTGGTTTTCCTATCTTAGGGTTACGAAGGTCAGATCGGCAGTCGCTTCAATGTAATTACCAGACTCGCTAAATCCTGGATCATGGTCTAAGCGGACCCCGTCTAAATACGGGACATAACGCTAGGAAGATGATGATTTTTGAGTAACGTAGGCTATATGTATCCCAAAATGTTGAATAAATAAATGACCACTCGTTAGAAGTCGGGCGGAATGCTAGTGGTAGATATGTGTCATTACCCGTTGTCAGGTCCTGGGCCGGTGGAGTGCACGGTGATGATGTTGGGCGTCAGCGCCGAGATGATGAGCCCCACCGGGATGAACGCCGTCACCAGGCGGAGCAAGTGCTTCCACGGGTTTATCCTGCAAGAGTTGGAGTAGGTTAATGAGAAGTTCTCCCTGAAGCGGAGTGGTATGCTTAACGCTAAAAAGAAGGTTAACAAAAAGGTTAATGAGGAGCTGGGTAAACTTTGGTGAGGAACATAGATGGTACTTTCTTCCGTAGTTCGGAAGGTACATGCCGCCGTTGCTTAAATTAGCCTAGTAGGTACGCCAATTGTTATGAGCTGCTTAAGCCGCTTATAATCAAAGTCAAAGTCAAAGTCAAAATACTCTTTATTTATATAGGTTTGAAACAAACACTTATAAATCGTCAATTCAACAAGAAAATTAACTAATAATATAATCAACCACTTATTATGGTTAAAGATGTTTGTACCTAGTTTTCATTGTTCTATTTCATCATCTTCCTAGCGTTATGTCCCGTGTTTAGACAGGGTCCGCTTAGACCATGATCCAGGATTTAGCGAGTCTGGTAATTACATTGAAGCGACTGCCGATCTAACCTTCGTAACCCTAAGATAGGGGAACCAGACAATTTTTGGATCATGGTTACAAATCCAAAGTTGTTTGAATTTGCAGGTTTCATTGTTCTATTTGACTTCTGTTTTTATTTTCATTTTATCAACTGTTTTTAGCAAATACACCAAATGCCAATTTCACACCTTTCGAAGAGTGAAACAGTCCAGACTACAATTCTGTTCATCAGTTTCATAAGTGTTACGAGAATTACTCGCTTTTACAATCACGAGTTTTTATTTTCCTGTTAAATCATCACTATCCACTTTGCACGCTCCTTAATCAGTAATTTGCCATAAAAAAAGCATAACGTAATACAATTTTCTAGACATTATCTACGGATTCTAAATTGCAGACATAGGAAAAATAATACTATAACAATTTCCTGATATTAAAACGCTACCCATAAAATATAATGCAATTATGAAGTCTGCCGATG
Organism: Glyphodes perspectalis; assembly: GCA_951394215.1. NCBI lineage: Eukaryota > Metazoa > Arthropoda > Insecta > Lepidoptera > Crambidae > Glyphodes > Glyphodes perspectalis. The sequence goes on along the minus strand of OX596211.1, from coordinate 407,295 downwards.
AAATATAACAACCACGATATTTCTATTTTAATAAGTTTTACCTGGTTTTACGTCTAAATAATGGTGATGGGGTACAAGATAGCTCGAAGAAAATTTTCTCTATTCATAGTAATGTTTAGAACGTTTATAGCTCGTTACAATTCAAATATTATAAGCAAGACTACTCGAAAGCGGCATCTTGAAGTTGTGTTGCATAAAATTAATACGAATTAATAAATAACTTCTGTATGACCACTAACAAAATCGAGAAAGCTACTACCGTATTTTAATAATACATTCTGAACAAGAGATTTTATCCTGTTTTATATGCCGTTAGCTCTTTTTAACCCCCAAAAAAGAGGGGTGTTATAAGTATTGTCTGTGACGTCGTACCTCTTAAACGAATGGACTGATTACGATATTTATTGTTTGAGAGCCAATGCACTTTTGGTACATCGATAGTTGCTTGATATGGTTCCAATTTTTCTGGTCCCCTAGTTGATCTAGCTATGAAGATAAAATGGCACTTGCTTAACCTACTTATAAACTCGCGTATTCCAGGATGGTCTTAGCAGACCCGAGACGTAGAAAGCGTTAGAAGGAAGCGGTTGCTCGATTAGGTTATTTATAGAAAGAATTAGACATTTAATGGACACTAACCTGTAATCTAGAGATAAAGTTTCTCCTAGAAATTACTTTCAAGTTGTACTCTAAACTATGAAGCGTGACCGTCTTAATGAGCTCCGATATAATTTACATTCGTCGGTTAAGTGTAACGTGTAAGCAATCTGTGTTGGCCCCGGACGCGCGCCAAGTGGAATTATTGGGACCTGCATCACGATTAAGCCACAAGCGACTGAGGCCGATTTAAACAATTACACGACACATTAGCGAGGAATTCGAGCGATAATAAATACGAATCGAGTCCGACGAGAGAGCTCACCAGTAAATCATTTTTGTGCGTAAGGCTGGCTGCACACGGCTTAATGCAGTTGCTTCGATGCGTTTGATTCAAAATAATATCATATGCATTGATCGGATTCCAAAGTAAGTGCATTGGCCACATGTTTTATACAAATTAGAATCAATAAGTCCCATGTTGGTCTGGGACTTAAAAATAATGTGCCAACTGTGTTTCTTGCCTAGCATTTCGTAAAACGCGACTAATGGTATATCGGGTTTTGGGTACCTATAATGATTGTGTAGGCGACAAGTAAGCCACTTGTCACTACTTTTCACAATTTTCGGTCTAAACAAGCCCAGTTTTATTTTTGGCTGAATGTGGTTAAAGGGGCTTGCTGCCCCTTTGACGCTGCCTACCCTTAGGGGATTATGGGTGTGATGTATATATGATTGTATGTAGAATCAATATAGCTACAACCTATAAATAAATAAATATATGACTACATTACATACATTCATCTGACTCCTGAGTAATTAGCTTAAGCACTTGTGTTACGGATATCAGAAACAACAGAGAAATTACAAATATATACTTAAATATTGGATATTAACACCCAGACACAGAACAAACTCAAGTATTCATCCCACCAATGTTTGCCCTGGGTGGGAATCGAACCCACAACTGTTGACGCATAGGGTAGCGTCACTACCAAATGCGCCATCGAGCCAGTCAAATCCGCTGAACCTTTATTTATTCAAATCCGTCGAGACAAATAGGCAACATTTTTTATCGGTGTGATAGAAGTTTAGAAGAACATAGTTATCTAAAATTATTAATACTAAAAGGTTGTCACAAAAAAGATATCTAGTATTAAATACATTTTATTTCTTATGACGATGATAAGTTAATATGATTCTGAGCTGAAAATATGTGATATTCGTGACTATGTAAAAGATTCATTCTTATGAAAGAACAAGTTACATAAACAGCATCATGACTAATCAACATTATCATGGATGTTAATGATAGTAAATGGCGCTCAGAGCGAAATTACAACTATTGGTAATTGTATTGAATAGTACCCACGCATCGAGCGAGTGCGATGTAGCCGCGTCGTCTACGTTCACTCTAACGCTGAGATGATTAATGCGGCGGCGTCCGGCTGCGCGCGCGCAGTGAAAGGACTCGGGCTCAGCGCGGCGCGAGCGCAATTACGCGCCGGCTTTGCGTTTTACTTTCGAGCTCCTTGTTTTTATTTAAACGATTATATGTGTTTTTTATGTTTCCTTATTTACTTTTATGATATTTTTACTTAGTAAAATCACATACCGGATGCTGGGGTTTTGGAGACAGTCAAATGGGTTATACAATCAGTGAAAAGCGTACTGAAATGACGATGCATTTTAAATAAAAAATCAGGATAAACTACATAATATTATAATATTGTATACCTAGAAGCTGCTACTGGTCAGAAAGATCTAATTTTATTTGATTCAGTCCATTTTATTGTGGCCTTAAATAAAAATAATATTTACTTTGGAATCAAATCAAATGTAGACGTGTGATATTGTCAGATATTTATTATTAAAAAAAAAATGCTACTTACCGCTTCTTAATGTCTATGTTATTATTCTCCTTCAGATCATCAAAAGTCAGTCCGAAATCTTCATCGTCAGCCGTTGGCTTGTCTTTTAAAACATCCGGGGTCTTATACAAACTGCCAGCGGGAACCCTCATGGGGGACTCCATGGTCGGCTTGGAGTCCAGGGTGTCTGCAGGCCGCCAAGGATTCTTGGCTTTAGTTGTGATGACTGACTCGATCTTGTAGGGGAACTGGTTGTGTTTGAAGACATCTTTTGGACTGTGGTAGAAACTGGATTTGAAGTTGTCTTTGGGGAAGCTGGAATTAAAAAAAAAAGGCAATTACTAGAACATCCTTGCATTTAAAATTAAGAATCCAACTTTATTTTCCGAAATATGTTTTTAATAATTTTTAATTGGTATTCACTTTATATGTTAATGTGTTGCTAATAAGACTTAATGACTTAATAAATAAGTATAAGTCTATTCCATATATTGCTCAAAAATCAAAATGCGGAAATGAGTGGACCGGCATAAAATGATGCCTTTTCCTACTCTCCATTACAATTGTCACCTTGTATCTTAGGCGGTTTGAATTAACTAACCTCACAAATCCCGTCGGAGGCCTCTTCAAGGGCCTGAAGTCACTTAAAGTAGCTCTAGTGGGTATGATCTCCAGGCTGTAGTCATCGGCCTCGATGAAGGTGCCCAGGTGGGGGCTCGGTCTGAACTCCTCGCTGGCGTTCTTAGTCTTGTTTTCCTGAGGAGCGCTGGCGACCGGGGCTGCTGTGGTGCTAACTTCTCTTTCATCTGATTTACCAAAGCAGTATAATTGAAACTTTTTGGAGATTTGATACTAAATCTGAATAGTGAGTAATACCATATATTTTTTTAGAGTAAACTATATTTGATGTTCATAAAAAAAAAGAAGTATGAGAGCGAGAGAGAGAGACTACTGATTGAGAAGTGTTCTACATAACGCTAGTGCGAAATAACTTTACTGTGATTCACCATAATTCGAAATAACGCTAATGCGAAACATTGTAGCTCGACATCACTCTCGTGCTACATCACTAAGTGACTTTGAAAATATGCTGGCATAATTTTTAAGGTGCCTACAACATTGTATGTAGATATTGAGTTCAGGCAGTAGCATCAATAGTACTATATACAGAAATGATATAAAATCACTGACATACAGTTTTAGAGTTCAGTTTCAGAAACATGCATCAAAGTTTCACCATAAAATAAAATCAATCAATCACATAGCTGAATGGCACAATTGCTAGTTGTCCTGTCCTATGCGCTAAGAGTTCTGGGTTTGATGCCCACATAGCACAAAACAAAGGTGTTATTATTAAATATTATTAAAGATCATATTTGTAAGATCACTGTTTTAATGATTGATTGATTCTGATATCCCTAACACAAGTGAATAATCTAGTAATGTCGGTAGCAGATCAAGTTATGTGATGTTGTCTGACATTATTTTCAACCGACTTCAAAAAAACGAGAAGGTTCTACCTTTTTTCCAAAAAACCCTGAGTGTGTCCAGTTAGCGAAAACATAAAAGTAATTTAATTTAAGTTTCACTGTGTGGACATATGTAAAAATCTTAGCGTGTCCAGATGACGACACCAATTAGACACACGTGTGTCCAGTCTCTTGTGCCGAGTTAGTGTAAAACCCTCAATTCGACCGTATATATATATATTTTTTTATATATTAGTACAGCATGCTTCTCAAAGGGAGTATCCCAAACCTTGACTTAATTCCTTTTCATCCAAATTGGACTCGCCGAAGGCAGCCTCAAGCTTCCACACGGTGGCGTCGTTCTTCACTTTCGTGGTCTCCGCCGGCTTGTCTGTGGTCCCGGTCACCGTCCTGTTGACCGGGAAGAGGGTGGTGGTGTTGAACGCATCGGGAGGTAGGTCCTCCACGCTCTCCGTCACTCTGTGGCTGGCCGTCGAAGCGACTAGCAGCGAGATGAGTATTAGCTGGGGAAATTGGCATTGGATCGGGTTAATGACGGTTTAAAATCCCATTTACATACAATATTAAATAAATAAATATCAGACTACATTATATACATTGATCTGACTCCGAGGTAAGTAGCTTAAGCACTTGTGTTATAGATATCAGAATCAACAGTGGTATTACAAATTTAAACTTAAATATTTGATATTAACACCCAGACACAGAACAAACACAAGTATTTATCATACGAATATTTGTCCTGAGTGGGGATCGAACCCACAACTCTTGGCGCATGGGGCAGGGTCACTACCGAATGCGCCATCGAGCCAGACGAATATTCAGGCCCGTAGTCCCCAACGGGGTAGGCGGAGGCCAAGGAGCAGTAAGCTCGTGTAATGAATTAAATAAATAAATTCTGTAGACTGCCATACCAATATCCTAGTTCCAAACTAAGCTTATGCTTGTGCTATGGATACTAGGTGAACGGATAGACATGCTTAAATACGTTTATAAACATCCATGACTCGAGTACAAATGTCCATGTTCATCACACAAAATATTTGCCCCTAGCGGGATCTAACCCGCGACACTTGGTTTCGTGGCCAGAGTGTCTGAACACTCAACCAACGGGTCTATCAAATGTTAATTAAAGCATAAACACAAATGTGAGCTTTGTCAGATGACAATTTGTGATAAAGTATTAAGGTTTAGTTCATCGCCTACTAAATCTTCAATCCAATACGACAAGTACAGTCGCCTTATACGGCAAGGAGCACAACTAAAATGTTATTTTTTTGATTGAACTTGAACTGATTTTAAAATTGCAAACATAAATGAATGAACCCTCAATTACCTAAGCTGAAAGCAATTGAACAAATCTGCATGGCTCCCATGCCCAATAAATTCATTCAAAATAACAGTACGTGCATTCAACGCCCGAGCTTCACCTTCGGGTGATTTAGTGAAACTACCTTGTCTATGGCCATCTGTCTGTCCCCCATAGGGAGTTGAAGTCACCATAACTCCCTGCAATCGGATACCAGTTCCGAGAAAGCTCGGGACTGAACCCAGGGCAGAGGTCAAAGCCCTATCGCAATGCTTATTATAATCCCCACATAACATTGAATCGTTCGATGTTGCGGGAAAAGTTTTAATGCTGGCAATATATTAAGTGTATTTAGTTATAGTTATTTCAAGATTTATCTGTTAAAAAATTATACTTACATATCACAGACTTGTGTAAAAATATTTTACATTGTAGAAATTTAACATTGTTGGCTGTCATTTGTAATGTAACATTCCCAAAAGTTGAGAATTACTTTGGAAAATTTATTAGACCACAAAATTTAATAGCAATTGTTTAGGTAATTTAGACAGTTTTAGATGTGCTTTTGAGCTGCCCTGGGGTGAGCAGGGAGCGCATAAATACCTATTTATGCTCCCTGCTCACCCCAGGGCGGGATGTCCAGGTTATTCCCTTTTATTCATTTGATTCAGTCGCCATCAAGACTTTCACGAACAGTAGGAATGAATATGCATCACGTGTTCTTAATCTTTATCCCATCCAATATCCTCCTTACCAAGATAAATGTCCCTCTGTAGATATGCATAAAAAAAGGTTTTTTTTTATACCGCTTTGGTTTGAGTGATCCTCTGTTCAATTTTAACAAAAATTGAGGAAGATTTAGTTTAAAATAGTTAAAACATTACGGCGAAGTTAAAAATTTGTTAAACCTGAGATAATAATGATATGGTCACTTTGGTGGCAGACAATCACACGGCCCATCTGATGGGAAGCGCTTACCGTGGCCTAAGGACCGTGTGCAACAGGGGCGTTACGCTGCCGACCCTGTAAGAACCTTCTAATGCCCTTCTTGAAGAACCCCATAGGTGCAAGATGAACAATGATACTTTCTGTCTTTAACTTTCCAAACGGAACTTCAACTATGAGTTGTCCGTAATCTTTTTTTACTAATTCCATTTAAGGGGAGTGAATATGAGAAGTCTAGTCAGTCTACTTAATAATAAGCAATCTTTAAATAACTGTACATAATTGGGACTTTCATAGTGAAAACTTGAAGATCATTATCTTTTCATAGTATCAGTGGTTACATCAGCCATTTATCACTGCATCAATGTATTAATGTAAAATGTCCATTATTCGGTCCCTGTCAAAGCGACATATCTTCATTTGTATGCTGTCACGGCGCACATCGACAAGCTTTTAGCAATTTTGCATTTATAATTGGCCGTTGGCGACATTCGTGGTATGTGAAATGTATACGCGCCTACTTAGCGACATACATTATATAAAATTAATGAAGTATTTGAAATGGCAATTAGCAGTTCCGTGTATGTCGATCTGAGGGTAAGTAAACCGCCAATGTTGTGAATTCCGGGTTGGTAATAGAAAAATTAAGAAACAGCTAGTAAGTTTTAATTAACCTAGTTATATGATTTTCTTTCGCTTCTTATTTGAATGCAAGTATATAATTTGGGTTTTATTGATACAAGCTCTCCTGTATAGTTGGGCTCAATGATGCTTCGTTTGTATTGTTGTTGTTTATTTGATTAATAGTAATAATGTATAATATATTTTATTGTACATTTTGTATACATGTAAATATTTTAATTTAAATATATTATGTCTGCGAGTATTCTGCTGCAGCCGTTAGGTGCGCGCGCGCAGCTCGGTGGTTTACTGTTTTGGGTGAAAGTGAGCGTCGCTTGCGCAACAACTGACCGGCAGGGTAAACCTGCCCACACACTGGTGCTGCGAACAGGGCGTTCACTTTGCGTAGTAAGATCTTAACACTGTTTTAATTATATTGAAGATACTTACTTTATCTATAGTGAAATTATGATTTATGTTTCTGAAGCCAAAGTTTAAGTGGGATTTTAAATTCTTCTACCGCTTTATTCTAAGGTGGTTTATTCGAAGGAATCTTTTTACTTTTTCTAAAGTAACTTTTGACGACGTGTAGTGTGAAGGTATTTCTAACTAGGTTTCCTCAAAAATAGTACTTTAGACAATACATTGGCAAATTCATTTGGTTTTAGTTACTTGTACGTGAAGGTAAAGCTAGCGATTGCTATAAAAAAAATATATGATATTTTTTTTAATAAAGAGACAATAGGCAAGCTTACTAAAAAAATCTGTTTAGTCCGTCAGTTAGATTATAAAAAAATATTGAACACATCTTTTTTTTATTCATTTTGACAAACATTGACGTAGATGCATTTAAGTTGCGCGTGACGTCACGCTATCGCAATTTTTTTTACTAAATAGTGACTTCTCAAGCCCTCAATCCAAAACTTTGATGCTCTTTATCTTTGTAATTTTTGGTACCTAATTCGATAAAGCGAAAAATATGTGTCTAGTATTCTTGTATAATCTAACTGACGGACTAAATAGAATACAGTTTTTTTAATGCAGACAACATCCCTATTTAATTTAATTTCAAATATGTAGTATTAATTATCTTCAACGATCGAATTTTATCTTTTTTTCATAGAATATACCGTAAATTAAAAAAAATATCAGCCACAGTCAAACGCAGAAAAACATGTGTCAGTCGCCGCAGTGGGCAGCCGCCTCTACGCCGCATCGAACGTATCGTTTTCGGTGAATTCGGCGTTTCCATGTCGTATCCTCCCTTTCCGACATTCTTTTATTTATGTAACGCCGACGTGTGGAAATGTCAAGGTGAAACTTCATACGGAAATGAAAAGGACCGCTCGCCACATTTTTTAAGCTTTTACGCAATTTGTTTTAATTACGATTGATTGATGGTTATGGTGGACATTATTTAATGTGGAGCAAAATATGTTTTGCATTTGAGATAAGTCAGGACATGATCATCCATCATCACTCGTCATGTGTCGTCTGTCACTTGTTTGTTACTGTCATTCCTGTCAATTAGAATTTTATGTAACAGATGAATTCCAATTATCGAATTCCGCGTTACGAGTGTTTCAATTTCGCTAACGGATGGAGTAGTGGACATGTTTGTATTGTGTTTGAGAAAGTGAAAATAGTGGTCTAGGTATTTTGTTTTGAGGGATATGTCCAATATTTACCGTTTGATGTTTATATCTATTAAATGAATAACGGGCGAAAAGCTCTAGTTTTAATCCTGATGATCGATGTGATGACTTTCTCATTTAAACTAAGCTGCTACGCCTTAGCTTTGATAGGGTGATTATGTATAATCATTTGAGAGCGGTGGTAGCTCAATGGTTAGGACACGCGCCTCTTAACCGTGGAGTGCGGGTTCAAACCCGGGCACGTACCTCTGGATTTTTCAAGTCTATGTACGTATTTATACCACTAGCTCGACGGTGAAGGAAATCATCGTGATGAAATCAGCAAATTCAAACAACTTTAGATTTGTAACCATGATCCAAAAATTGTCTGGTACCCTGATCTTAGGGTTACGAAAGTCAGATCGGCAGTCGCTTCAATGTAATTACAAGACTCGCTGAATCCTTGATTATGGTCTAAGCGGATCCCGTCTAAACACGGCACATAACGCTAGGAAGATGATTATGTTATAATCATTTGGACCAATTTACTCACTAAGATGCACCATCCACCACAAAGTTAATATGGATTTATGACATTGAAAAAAACAAATGGTCTGCATATTTTGATAATTTCTAGTCTCATCAAGGGTGACGAAGGACAGATGGCAGTCGCTTACATAGAAGCGACCTGTCCTGCGTCCAATTGGTAATCAGATTAGCCGAATTAAAAACAACAGTCATAAACGAATCCCGGATCAAGAAAACAGCTACAATCCATCAAACCGGTGGTAGATTCAAATTGTTCTATTTTGTACCTATTACTTGACGATTTACAAGTGCCTACGTGAGGCCTACGTAAATAAAGATATTTAACAAATAAAAAACTTTTTAAAGCAATCCGGGAGCAACCTAGTTGGCTACTCCTCTGTAGTAAATAAATATCATAGCTCAGACTAGCACAGTAATTAACTACTTCATATGGCTATACGCTTGTACTATGTATGCTAGGTAAATACCTAATAAATATATAATAAGAATGCATATTTTTATAAACATCCATGACATCAGTACAAATATATGAATGTTCATCACCCAAAAGATTCATCCTAGAAGGATTCGAATCCGCGGCCTTTAGTTTCATGGCCTGAGTCTCTAACCACTCGACCTCTCTCTAACCAATTTAATCTATTATCTGGCCAAGTGGCCCGTCATGGATCAAGACATTGATACTTTGATCATCCATCTTCCCTTTGGCCGCGCCAGCCTCACCGAACTTCAGGTCGGTAGGGCGAGCCACCGCGGCGCCGCGCGTGCTCACGCCCATTCGGTATGTAATATCGATGTCACAGGCGGCGCATCGCGCTCGTAATATCGGTTCCCGCGGTCAAGGCGGTGACGTAACGCCGGATTCCCACGGCAAGCGCGTGCGCAACTTTCACCTACGCCACAGTATCGAGAGTGACAGTGAACCACTTGACGTGTTAGATTAGGGGTCTTGTCTTTTTGTTTCCCGAAGAGTTCGCCTAGCCACGTGTGTATAAAAATTCCACCCATGTTAATTTTGTTTTATAAGTTGCTTGGTAAACATATAGCATGACTACAAGGCATATATAATAAACATATCTCATCATCTTCCTAGCGTTATGTCCCGTGCTTAGACGGGGTCCGCTTAGACCATGATTCAGGATTTAGCGAGTCTGGTAATTACATTAAAGCGACTGTTGATCTGACCTTCGTAACCCTTAAATAAGGGAATCAGACAATTTTAGGACCATGGTTACAAATCCATAGTTGTTTGAATTTGCAGGTTTTATCATGCCGAGCTAGTGGTATAAATACGTACATAAATTTGAAAAATTCAGAGGTACGTGCTCGGGTTTGAACCTGCACCCCTCGGTTATGAGGCGCGTATCTTTACCATCTACACTACCACCGCTCTTACATAATAAACATATATTTTTTAACCTATTGTGTCCTAATGCTGGCCTAAATTTTTCCACTTCTGTCTATCTTGGGCCTGGCCAAATAAAAGCTGATATTTGCAAATTTAAATGAAAGCTTTAGTTAAATCCCCGAAGGGGTAGGCAGAATCAATGGGGCAGCAGGCCCCTTTAACCACATTTTAACGTTTTATTTTTGTCTGAATGCAGCCAAAAATAAAACTGGGCTGGGTTAGATGGAAAATTGTGAAAATGTAGTGACATGTGGCTAGTTTGTCGCCTACACAATCACATACCCAAAACCCCATATACCATTAGTCGCCTTTTACGACATGCTAGGCAAGAAACACAGTTGGCACATTCTTTTTAAGTCCTTGACCAACACGGGACACGACGACAACGGGACGAGTTAATTTGGTGATGGATAATTTAATAATTGATACAAAATATATGTGTCATCCATCAACATAGCGCCAATATATAATCACATACAATGAAGATCCATTTAGCATTTTAAGTATTTTAAAAAAACACAACGTTTATATCTAAGTGATCCTTTAAATCACTAACTAATAATTATCGGATAGTCAGCCACAGCAAGTGAAAAGCTATCAAAACAAGCTTAAGCTACTTCACTGTGCGTTATTGCAGTACCTTCTGCAGCGGCACCTGTGTCGGGAATCTGGCACAAGTGTGACGCAACAGCCTCTTTGTGACTCGCACCGACATTAGTGCTGTCATACCTTATTGATGACGCTTCGGTATTTATTATACCCAATGCCATCGGATATAAATAAATTAATTATGATAGGTAAGCGAGTCGCGGTTTCCTGTGTTATGCAATAAGGGACTTTTAGTGACACCGACAGAACATGCATACATAACATCGCTCCCGGAATCCCTGAAGGAGTAGTCTATGGGGCAGCAAGCCTCTTTAACCACATTTACCCAATAATAAAACAGGGTTGGGTTGGTTGGAAAAATGTGAAAAGGTAGCGACTAATGGTATATCGGGTTTTGGGTTTGTGATTGAGTAGACGGCGAGCTAGTCACTTGTCACTACTTTTTACAATTTTCCATCTAACCCAGCCCATTCTCCCATGTTGGTCCGGGACTTAAAAATAATGTGCCAACTGTGGTTCTTGCCAAGCATGTCGTAAAAGATGACTAATGGTATATCGGGTTTTGGCTATGTGATTGTGTAGACGACGAGCTAGCCACTTGTCACTACTTTTAAAACTTTTCCATCAAACCTAGCCCAGTTTTATTTTTGACTGAATATGGTTAAAGGGGCTGGCTGTCCATTTGATTCTGCCCACCCCTTCGGACATTATGGGCGAGGTGTTCTGTCTCTTAAGCAATTTATATATAAAATAATAAAAAGTCGTATCTTATTTATAAGTCTTTAGCAAATATATTATTAAATTGTGCACGACTTTTATGTAATTACTAGCTGTGCCTGGGGTTTCACCCGCGTTTATAGTTAATTTTATATAGCCTTCCTCGATAAATTAACCATACAACACAAAAATATTTTTTCAATTAAGACCAATGGTTCCTGAGATTAGCGCGTTCAAGGAAAAAACCAAACTTTTCAGCTTTATATATTAGTAAAGTAAGTAAGTAAGTAAGTATAGATATAGATTTTTATCGGAGTTTTAAATAAAAGCCCCAAAGTTGATTGGCGAAACAGTAACTTAGTACGGTGCATATGAATTTGTTGTCGTAACAGGGACGTTTTTAAAATGGGTGTTTGGTTTGTAATTATTTAGCGACGAACCACTAGTGCCAGTAGCCAGTTGTTTCACCACATTCCGTCTAACCCAACTGAATCTCTGATCAACTGAACTTCTCGATAGTATCTACCTTTCGAACACCGGTTCGAAAGGTAGATACTAGTACTATATTACCACCGGGTAATATTTTCTTTTTTGTACACATTGATTATTATTTGTAAGTGCTTTTTAAATTGCCTATATAAATAAAGGGATTTTGAGATTTGAATCTAAATTTTTCTTGACTTTGCTTACTTTTTCATATACAGGCGTACATACATACATAGCATCACGCCCGTAATTCCCGAAGGGGTAGGCAGAGTCAATGGGGCAGCAGGTCCCTTTAACCACATTCAGCCAAAAACAAAATTGGGCTGGGTTAGATGAAAAATTGAGAAAAAGTAATGATAAGTGGCAAGCTCGTCGCTTACACAATCACATACCCGCAACCCCATATACCATTAGTCGCCTTTTACGACATGCTAGGCAAAAAACACAGTTGGCACATTCACCACCATGGGACTACAGGCGTGATGATATGTATATTAAAAATATGTTAAGCCTTATATATAAGCGAGTTCTTTATACTCACAGAAAGCTTTTACTTTACCTAACTAACTAACTAACAAACTAAACTACACGCCACTTCCCTAACGTGGTATTTAATTGTTCTGAAAAAATCTGGATGACCTTGCGTTCCCTTTTTTTAAATGATTGTAATAATATGTACAAACTCACCATATTTGGCGGCGTAATGACATGATCCCGGGCGACTGGTGCCGCCTGCGCGGGCGCCTCATATTTATAAAATATCTTGCCATTGTCGCCGAGTGTCGCGGTGAAAACGACGATTTGCCGCCAGGTATACTCGCATGGAGATTTAACTGCTTAAATATAGGTATGGGTACTTTTATGGTGTTTGGTTTGGCTAAGTAGAAAAGTTACAGGTCATTTGGAGTTTGGCAATTTGAAACCCCCATGGAGGGAACTAGAAAAATTGAATCATAGCTATCTACAAATAGTTCAGATAACTATTTGTAGATATATTTTAGATTATAGATAATTCCCATGGTGGTCTGGGATTAAAAAATAATGTATATACTATTATGTTCTTCTCTTAGCATATCGAAAAAGGCGTCTAATGACTTACTGAGCATTAGGTTTGTGATTATGTAGGCGAGGAGCTAGCCACTTGTCTCTACTTTTTTACAATTGTCCATCCAACCCACGGCCTAGAAAAAAAGAAGGACTCCACACTATCATAGTATAGGGTGAAGCCACATTTATGCATGTGTAAGTGAGATACTTATAGATACCAGATATTGGATATCTGTCATTTGGAGCGCTTATTAAGTCAATGTGTGACGCAAGTTGCGTGTCAAGTTGGAGCACCTGAGGAACTTCAATGTCTAGTTAGTGGCGCGGAGTCCTTCTTTTTTACTAGTCCGTGATCCAACCCAACTCGATGTTATAGTTGGTTAAATATGGTTCAGGGAGTTCACTGCTCCCTGGACCCTGACTGAACACATATTACATTTGTTCGCGGGCGAGTGTACGCGCGTGCGCGTGCGCCATTGTTGCCGTCGCGCGCGACGTCGCTCCGTAATCGTTTCCACGTGTTGCGTTGGCGCGACGCGTCGTTAGCTAATCGGATCGGACACCAGGAAGGGTCGTCTTAAACATATTATAAGTGGGCCCAAACTCTTAAACTCAAGTCGTGTCTAAGAAACGTACAAATGGTATAATAAAAATCAACACCCAAAATAACGCGGGATCCTTACAAACAACACTTGGGTCACCATTAAGATAGTTATTGGTAACCTTAATGGTAAATACTTGGTAACTGGTGTCCCACATTGGTCTGGGAATAAAAAAAGGATACGCCAACTGTGTTTCTTGGCGTAAAAGACGATTAATGGTATATCGGGCTTTGGTGTGTAATTGTATAGGCGACGATCTAGCCACTTGTCACTACTTTTTCACAATTTTCCATCTAACCCAGACCAGATTTTTGGCTGAATGTGGTTAAGGGGACTAGCTGCTTTTTTGACTCTGCCTATCTCTTCGGAGATTACGGGCGAAATGATATGTATTGTATGTAGCTCCTGACCTCCTGTACCTAACCTCTCTCCGGTCATGTCGAAGCCGTCTCACTGGACTATGAGAGTGAAGGAACAGAGAGTGCATCTGTGTTAGCGCGCACACTTGTGCACTTTAATATCTCCTGCGCAGTTGGCTAATCCTCGTTGAGACTGCCCGCCGTGACCGATATCGGTTAGGAGAACATAATGTATGTACCTAAATGGTAGTTACGAGTGTATTCATTGAAATGTAGGTATACACTATTTCCATAATACTCGTATGTACCTAGATAACATGAAAAACGTAATCTTGTTGGTTAAAGTGAAGAAATGATTGTTCTCTTATCAGAATACTACAACAGTATTATCTTTTGTGTTTTCAGCGAATATGTAGTAAGCAAGTAGGTTTTATCTTTGATTTCAGACTACGATATGAGAATGCAGACCGAGTTTCCTGCAAAACTGATAATATGATGTATTGAGTTGAAGACAAACAAATTTCATACATCTTCCTATCAGTTAAATACATCAGATATCAAACTACATCACGTACATTGATTTGACTCCGAGGTAAGTAGCTTAAGCACTTGTGTTACGGATATAAGAATCAACAGTTGTACGACAAATATTATACTTAAATATTGGATATTAACACCCAGACACAGGACGAATGCATGTATTCATTACACGAATATTTGTTCTGGGTGGGGATCGAACCCATAACTCTTGGCGCATAGAGCAGTGTCAATACCGAATGAGCCATCGAACTTGTCAAATGTATATACATATACCTATGTATTGTTATTTGATTTTGAATAAAATGAAATACCTATATGTTTATCATATTATGCACTAAGAAATACTGGTATTAAAATAGCACTTATTAACTGATGAAGGGATGTACAACTTAAGTTCTTCCGTAACAGAAGTCGATCTGATGAAATAACCTCGTTTCCAATTTGCTTTCAATCACTTTATTATTCTAATCAATCCGCTATTCGAGTATGATAATACAAACGACCCAAATGTCGTCAATTCACAAGCATCGGAGTCGTGACCCCTCGCCGCTGGCTCCATCTCCCCGAGTCTTCCTCAGCCCTTGTTCCGAAACTAACAAGTTTCCCGCTTTTCTCGCGTGGTGGTGCTCACACGTGGTCTCTGTACTGGTTGTGGATGGTGGGGTACATGAGACGCTCCGTCACCTTGGTGTTCTTCTCTTGCTCCAACTCGTGCCGGCGGCTGTTCACCACGGAGCAGAAGTAGAACAGTAGCACTGGGGAAGAGAACAACAGTGGAATTGTTTATTTATGTATTATTATTATGAATTCTGATAAGATTTATCACGGAGAATACTTGAGTTACTGGATGATATCACTATATATGGACGTCTTCAATTATGAATCTGACGGATTCACCTTCGAAAACGAGTCAGACTGAAAATACCTTACTAAACAGTAATGTGATTCGATGGATATATTATTTAAACAATTAGTTAGTTATACAGATACAGATCTATTGTTACGCTATTCTTTAGACTTTCTCACAATAGAAATTAAGCTTATTATAGAGGAATACAAAATTATAGGTTTCCAGAACAAATGTCTTTGTCGATCTTTCTTCCCACATTACTCACCCGCATACACGAAGTACATGGAAATGACGCAGCTCTCCTCGGCGGCGGCGCGCGCGCCGGCGTAGCGCAGCGGGATGGTGGCCAGGCCGGCGACGCACGCGCACATCAGCGGCGCGCTCGTGAACCACGCGATCAGTACCCACGGCCGCATCAGGGATGGCTTGCGCTGAAATGACATTGAGAAAGTTGAAAATGGACGAATCCATCTTTTAATGTGACAGCTATGTCTATATTTTTATATCGTGATTCCAGAACACATTTACTATGTGTCATAGTAATTCAAGCATGATTGTATTTTATATTCCATTTTTTATATTCGACTGGCCCGTTGGTCGAGTGGTTAGAGACCCTGGCCACGAAACCAAGGGTCGCGGGTTCGAATCCCGCTAGGGACAAATGTTTCGTGTGATGAACATGGACATTTGTACTCGAGTCATGGCTGTTTATAAATGTATTTAAGTATGTCTATCCGTTCACCTAGTATCCATAGCACAAGCATAAGCTTAGTTTGGAACTAGGGAATTGGTGTGTCAGTCTGAAGAATTTATTTATTTAATTTATTGCTTTATATTTAAAGCTTCCTAATCTAATACTTCTGTATGATAATAAAGCTCAACACATAGCTACAAAGTAAATTGTACAGAAAATGGATGTTAATTATAAGCTGCTAAAATTGTTTATTAAGAATACAAAAGGACCTAACACCATCGGCTTTAGGATCTATTAATGATACGGCCTCCAGTATTTTATTAATCTTATATGGTCTGATTTCGGTATTATAATTATATAACTATTTTTTTTCCGAAAAAAATTAGGGGCCGCCATTTAGTATTAAATTGAAGTTACCCCAGACCAGGTTGTTGTGTATTTGAGTGTGGTATTGCAATTACTCTTCGAGGTCCAAAGATTTTTTGAAACTAATTGCAGTTCGCAACGAAAATATCAATGGAAGAGAGACATTATAAACGGAATACTCACAGAGAAAGCCGCAACGACAAGGAGGCATGCAGACACGAAGAGCGCCACGGAGGAGATCGCCATGGCGGCGTAGAAGCACACCCGTGGGAAGGGCAGCACGTCCCGCGCCAGGATCACCGGCACTCCAAACAGAATCGTCAGGCCGGTGCTCGCCACCTGTAATTATTTATCAATAAATAAATTAGAGATATTAATCTTGATTTAATGGGTTAGAAGAAGCTACGTTAATCACTTCCAGCCAAAAATATTTTTTTTCTTGGTTAGATGGAAAATTGTTGAAAAGTGGCCAGCGCGTTGGCTACACAATAAAAAACTCAATGCAAGTCCCATGTTGGTCTAGGACTTAAAAATAATGTGCCAACTGTGTTTCTTGCCTAGCATATCGTAAAATTCAAATTGTGTAGGCGACAAGCTAGCCACATGTCACTACTTTTTACAAATTTTCCATTTCACCCCCATGGCTGACTGTGTTTAAAGGGGCCTGCTTCCCCTTTGACTCTGCCTACCCCTTCAGGGATTATGGGCGTGATGTTATGTATGTATGGATGTTAGATTCCAAACAGCGAACATCCTAATAAGTACATAGTACAACAATGTTAGTAAAAGTCTAACATAAAAACCGTTTTCAAACTGCCGTTCGCTTCTCTACTAACCTCGTCACATGAAAACTAAAGCAAGCTCTTAGTTACAGACCAAGTGACATGCTATAATGTATTGAGTGTTTTTCTATCATTCATTCATTCCTTAAGATAAAACGCGAGGAGTGATTATTACTACTTGCGACTGGGCATTAAGTTATTGTTTTAGAGTTCTACTATCTAACTTTGGGTTCCACCACCAGACATTTGTTCCCATGTGTGGGTAGTATATGTCCCATGTTGGTCTGGGACTGAAGAATGTGCCTGCCCACAGTGTTTCTTGCCTAGCATGTCGTAAAAGGCGACTAATGGTCTGGCCCGTTGGTCGAGTGGTCAGAGACCCTGGCCACGAAACCAAGGATCGCGTGTTCGAATCCCGCTAGGGGCAAATATTTAGTGTGATAAACATGGATATTTGTACTCGAGTCATGGATGTTTATAAACGTATTTAAGTATTTCTATCCGTTCACCTAGTATCCATAGCACAAACTTAAAAGCTTAGTTTGGGACTAGGGAATTGGTGTGTCAGTCTGAAGAATTTATTTATTATTATTTATTTATTTATTAATGGTGTATCGGGTTTTGGGTATGTAATTGTGTAGACTGTAGGGGACGAGCTAGAGACTGTTCACTACCTTTTTATCTTAACCAAGCCAGTTTCGGCTAAATGTGGTTAAAGGGCTCGCTACCCCTTTGACTCTGCATTCTCCTGCGGGGATTACGGACGTGATGTTATGTATGTATGTGTGATGTATAAGACTTGTCATACGTAATTAAATTAGTCAGTAAATTTTAAGTCCCACCATAAAACTTTAATTGATGGCTTGAATTGGTTAGCAATAGACTAGCAGAAATTGTTTTATTGTTTTCCAGAATTATATCTGATTCATTGCACTGATAAAGTCATATGTGTTATATCGTATCTGTTTTTTTAAATTTAACTGTAAGCAGAAACATAGTTTGGCGAAACGAACCATAAATACCATGTCACTTTCATACAATTATTATTCGTCATTTGTTTTTCGATTGGCGCGATTAAAGATTACTTTTTTACATAATCTCATTACAAAGAATTCGTATGCGGCTCGAAATTTTTATATGACTTTATCTAATAATATTGATGAATAACATTCTACTGATTGTCATTTGCTATAATTATTTTCCCTATTGAAATAATCGTGTTGTCACCTTTTCCATCTAATCTGTATGTATATTATTTTTGCAGCTTTTCTAGGTGATTCCCCTCAAGAAAATATTGATGAATATCAAAGGTGTTTTATTACATTATATAATTATTATCTACTACTTAAAATATTATACTCCATCAAATCTAAGAAGTACCGTTTGACATTTGACATTTTTCAAACCGAAACAACTTTGTACAAACGTAACTCATTCAATTTCAATAACCTTTTCCGTTAAACCATGGATTTATGAAGTAATTTTTATTTTATAACAAAATTTACAATTCTTAATCACTACAAATAAATTTAAATCTTTCAAACAAAGTAAAATCACCAATATACGCAACAAATAAGTTTTATTTACACCTCATTTCAAAGTCACGTAGTTAGGTCCTTTATCGTAGTGTTGCGACTCCTGAAATTCACTTGTTATACGAATAATCGTTATAGTAAACAGACCTTGGCACACGAGTTCTTCTCTGCCTCCTTTGGTGCACATGCTGGTCTGATCTGGTCTGGTTAATTTTTGCTTTAAATTAAGTAAATATTTTTCTTTTTGTATCTATTATTTGACAAACCGAATTCATGAAATAGTTTAAAGGTAATTATGATCTATACACCTTTGTACAAGATGTTGTTTAAAATACTAACTAAGTGTGGAAGCAACATTCCGAACTGGTGGTGGATTCATATTACTGTTTGATCCATATAAACATTATTAAAGTCAAAATACCTTCTTTGACTTTGAAAAGTAATATATTTTTAACTACCATTACCTATTAATATTTATATAGTAATATTTTTATTGACAAATTATGCCAATTGACCGATTCACCCTTTGTTTTATTCTCACCCGGAAAAATACGTTACGCATAACACCTCGCCTCGGGAGGACGAGATGGTTATGTGGGACCCCCTCTCCGGCCAAGATGGTAACGGCCGGGGTATACCCACTAAAACTCCGGAATACATCTTCCACGCCGCAGTCAGAGGCTTCACGGGCACCCCTAAGGAATCCCCCGCTACGCCTCAGCGGCAGCCCGCTATAGGGCGTCCGCGTGGAGGGTGGATATGAACGGATGCATACAGTCGTCTTCCCAGTCAAGTGGGTCCGTTAAGCGCGCGTCATATTCCTGGGTGGAGGTGTCAAGACGTGCTGGGTGTGCACGTCTCGACACCTCCGCCCAGGAATCACGCACCGTTTGGCGCAACTGGCGTCGTGGGCCCACTCTCCCGCTGTGCCCTCTGCTGAATCAGAGGGACACGGGTTGCCGAGGATAAGGAGGCGAGCAACGAAAAACTCAGCTCTTCCTCTTCCTTGGCAATCCTTGTCCCTTAGCAGACAGAGCTGACGCCCATCTCGGGGTCCCTCTTGGCTTCGGCCCTGTCCCGGTAACCAGGGCCTACTTAGCCCCCCCGGTACGACAAACCGAAGAACTCGGCGGATGGGATGACCAATTTACTCTGCGCCACAACTAACCTATTAGTCACAGTTTAAATAGGTCGTAATCCGAATTGTCTTTGTAATTATAAGTAATTATAGTGACAAATATGACTTATATGATTCATATGTTATATGACTCATACCCACTAGAGAGACACTAGGTCA
Source organism: Glyphodes perspectalis (assembly GCA_951394215.1). Classification (NCBI taxonomy): domain Eukaryota; kingdom Metazoa; phylum Arthropoda; class Insecta; order Lepidoptera; family Crambidae; genus Glyphodes; species Glyphodes perspectalis. Next base: position 386,990 of record OX596211.1, on the reverse strand, counting down.
AGTGGTTGTCAAAGAACTTCTAATCAACCATGATGCCAATATGATTAAAGAAATATCTGTAATGAGAACCAAGGATGACTGGATATTATAAAGATGGGAATTAACAAAGATCAATCAATGTACTCTTAAAAGAGCGGTGGTATCTCAATGTTAAGGACACGCGCCTCTTAACAGAGGGGTATGGATTCAAACCCGGACACGTACCTCTGGATTTTTCAAATCTATGTACGTATTTTTACCACTAGCTCGGTGAGGGAAAACATCGTGATGAAACTTGCAAATTCAAACAACTTTGGATTTGTAACCATGATCCAAAAATTAGGGTTACGAAGGTCAGTTATTCATTTCAATGTAAATACCAGACTCGCTTAATCCCGGATCGTGGTCTAAGCGGACTCCGTCTAAGCACGGGACATAACGCTAGGAAGATTATGACTGGAAAATTTATGTTCAAAGTTCTATATGACTTGAGAATAACAATCTTGTAATTGAAACTCCATAGTCATAGGTTCAATAATAAAGATTGTTTAAGTACTTCTTTAAAATGTTACCTTTATAATACTAATTAAGGCATCTATATAACATTTATAATAACAGCTGTTAAGGTCACCTGCTGAATGTGTCGTCAATTTTATTTTTAATGTATTCCATACCCTTTATTATTAGACGGTTTACAAGTGCTTTTCTGAGGCCTACGTATATTAAAATATATTTAAAGTTTGAGTTTTAGTTTAAATGTTCGCCACGTTGCTAACAATTTCACAAAGAGATTTGGCCAGACCATCTTGGAATTGTCACTACCCAATATTATGCGGTTCGGGGTTGTTATTTATGAGGTCTTTCAACACAAAAGTGATTTAAAATCAATAAGTTGATGCTTAGAAAACGCACTAACAAAAATACAGGTTCTTCGGGATGCATGAAAACGACTTTATAGCAGGCCCAATTTCACGCAGGTAGAGCCGGGGAACAGCTAGTGTCATATATTGTATCGTATATACAGTATTTACATATAAAACACTTATATAACTAAAACAACTCCGAGGAACCACTTACCATATTAATTATCCCGATAATTTTAGCACCTACGTCTAGGCTGATGCAGAAGAAACAGTCTGACAATGGGAAACACATCTTGACTTATTTGTAGTGGAACTTATTTTGTCAATCAAATATACATTTAATTAATATATTTATGTTCGCACAGCGACAGAGGCGGGGTCCCTCAAATCAGCCGGTCGATTAACTAACAGTGCGGTGATAGTAACAACTGTGTGAGGTGTAATTCAATGTCTTATCAATATCGGGTTGAGTAATGATTTTGTATGATAAGCCCTACGCTCGTGGCACCTTATATGTATGTATGTAAACGAATCGTACTTTTGGGTTGGGTATTAGAAACGTCAATGCCTTACACGGTGTTTCCCTCGACTTCGTTCTTCGATCAATATGTGTGTGGAGAGGTGAATCACACACTACAGCTTGGTATTGAACCAAATACATTATTGCAATTCCTTTTTTATTCTCATGCAGTGAATAAAGCTATATGCCAGTTGACGTTCAGTTGCAGCCAACAGGCGAGTTGGTAAATTATTTTATTTTGATACAAGTACACGTTTTATATGGATTTCGTATGCATATAGCAATAAGATGATATTTTGAAATCTATTACTTGTACACCTGTTAACTGTAGCTTCGAGAAATTTGAAGCAATCCTCTACCTATACTGAATAACTAAGTATAATTTGTCCCATGTTGGTCTGGGACCTAATAAGAATGCGCCAACTGTGGTTCTTGCCTAGCATGTCGTAAAAGGCGACTAATGGTATATTGTATTTCATATACAATTATCTATTTGAGTACCTGCGTGTATAGCAGTGTTATTTATCATATTACTAAGAATAAGAGAGCATCGCGAACTTAAATAGCTATAGATAGAACATCGTTTGATACGCGAAGGTGCAAGGGACAAGGCAGGATTATTGACGAGTTTATGTGGTCAGAAATGTAGGTAGACGTCGTTAGTCAGGAGATTCTAAGTAGCATAAGTAAAAAATAAGTAGTAAGTATGGGCAACACTTTGAGTGTTAATACAGAATAGGTGTTACTGCGTTTTCAATAAGTGGAGTATTAGAATACATAGCATATCTTATCACTAGATAGTTGGCTAAAACTGTAATCGCAATGTTGACATTAGTGAGACATGGTGTAGATATTTAGGTATAAAAACGATCGATAGGTTTACGGCTGTATTGTACAATCACGTGTGGTAGATGTCATATTGAAATTTTCTCGTGGGAATTTACATACATACATAACATCACGCCCATAATACCCGAAGGGGTAGGTAGAGTCAAAGGGGCAGCAGGCCCCTTTAACCACATTCAGCCAAAAACAAAACTGGGCTGGGTTTGATGTAAAATTGTGATAAAGTAGTGACAAGTAGCCTGTCGCCCACACAATCACATAACCAAAACTCGATACAGCATTACTCAATAACAGTCGTCTTCTACGACGTGCTAGGCAAGAAACACAGTTGGCATATTATTTTTAAGTCCCAGGCCAACATGGCACAAATATATTTTAGAAACTCCCATGTTGGTCTGGGGCTTAAAATTAATGTGCCAACTGTATTTCTTGCCTAGCATGTCGTAAAGGCGACCCATGATGAAACCTTCGCGGATTATGGGCGTGATGATAGGTATGTATGTATTCTAAGGACAGTGGTCGCTTAAAAGTCAAAACACACTCATTACGTGCAGGGAGTGCTAGACCAAATTGAGGCACGTACTTATTGATTAATTTCTAGAAAACTTGAGCTCTTCCTATAGTTTGTTTGTTAATTAAATAAAGTGAGTATTGAGTATTGAGTATTTTTTACAAAGAAAGGGATCATTCCTTATTAGAGCCTTTAAATTAAGTGACTTTCAAATTAATGATTTTACCTCTGATTAAAATGCAATAATATTATCAAACACGTCACTTATGTATTCGTCGCAGGGAAAATCCCGATAAGAGACAAAACCCTGTATGAAAGTGTTTTAAAGTTTAAATCGTACAATTTCTAAGCCTAGTCAAACAGTACAAATGGTTATGAGGGGGCCTTCCCCCTCTAGGCTCCCCTTTAGGCTCCCTAGCATAAACCATGTAAAAGGCACGCGGGTTTGGTAGTTTGCAGTACTTATAAACGGGATTCATAATGCTTGTTTGTCTGCGCCTGTACATCGCGATCGATTATGGCAATGATAAGAGATAACGGCGCTAATGGAACAGCGCATCGCAATGAAACGTGTTGTGTCGCGATCATATTGAAATTTGTTGCTTTAATCTGGATGAGACTGTGGAATCCGTTTTTAAGATCTGTGAACATTTGTAATGGCTCGTGAACTTCGGATAGAAACATTGGTTATACGGTTCCTTTCGATCTATTGCTGTTGCTGATTCAGGAATTGGGGGAGAATGAAATAAAACTAACTACTATTAATCAGTCTGTAAACATTAATACCTAAAAAACTAAGTACAGTATTAAATGTCGCAAGAGTGAATCTCAGAAAAGAACAAAATTATTAATATCGTTAGAAAACGACTGGATTTTGGAATTTAACAAGTTCTTCTTTGACGTGAACTGTGAAGATGGGCGTGCCTGTCGTGAAGAAGTGCTGTTGTTGTAGTCTGGAGACTGGAACGCTGATCATCGGTTATATATACACGGTAAGCGATTTCTTTTTGTATGTTTTTTACTAGCTGTAGAACGAAATTTATTTTTTGCATGGCCTAATAAAGCCATTAAGTAATTGCTTACTTTAATATTCCAAACAGGTACTTAGGCCATGCCATTTTATTTCATGTACCCAGATATCCTAATCAACTGCTTAAAAACTAAACTTCATCGCTCTATAAATACAAGTATCTTGAACATAAGACTTTCCTAGATAAAGAGTTAGTTACAGGGGTCAGGAACAGTATGCGTTGATCTACAGTTGCTTTAGACAATTCTGTGGTTTACAATTGGTAGCAGCCAAGGCAGGGATGGTAACCGTCCCCCCCTCCGGAGGGGTGAGGGATACGTCTGTCGTGCCGGGGGGGGGGGAGGCTTAGTAAGCCATAGGGCTGGAGCTAAGAGTGACCTCAAAATGGGCTGCGACTGGTGTTTTGTCGCGCTATTTGGATTGTCGAGGAAGAGGAGGAGCTGGGTCTTGTCGTTGCCCGCCTCCCTACCCTCGGCAACCCTGCAGGGGTGCACTGCCGATGCATTGGGTGGGCGAGGGAGTAATTCCTGCGCGTACAGGGCCTCGCCCTCAATTTGGGTCGTCGGGTGGACGACGAGACACTCTCTGCGTGTCCCTCTGGTATAGCAGAAGCCACTCGGTATTGTGCCTTCGACGCCTAACGACCTTGGGGTGCCCAACATTGACCAACGCGGCACGGGGTCATCCTCGCAACGCGGCACACGCACCACCGGAGAGGAGCTGCTGTATAGTCACGGTCACAGAACATAGAAAAGAGGGAAAAGAAAGTATGTTCTGCGGCCCCGGTAATGGATACCGGCTCCTCCGGAACTGCGTCTCGGGAGGTCATAATGGGGTTATAGTCGGTTTGAGTCCGTCACGCCGCCCACTGTTTCCCCAAGCAGAGAGAGACGACGAGTTACCCCAATTAAAAAAAGGGATGTCGAACCATTGGCACGCGTGCTTTAGACACTTAATATTAACAGTTAGGTACGCATTTTCTTAGAGGTAACAAATTTATCAACAACGATTGACAATAACATTCAATTGAATGGCTCCCCCTGCCACTGACAAAAATCAATTAGATTGAAATTTCGGATTTATTTATTTCGTCTGTTAAAGGTTCGCCATCCCTGATCTATTAGCTTAGTATCTATGTGTTGTAAGTAAAATTCTTACGCGATAGGTATATTTGACGGATTTAACTTATTCCGATTAGGACTTGTCCTACTGTGATCTAGATTATTTTGACGTAAACAGCTTAATTCCGATTAGACTTCGACCCACTATGATAACACTAGCAATCTGCTGAAGGCACCTAATGCATTATTGTTGTATGAATCATATCCTATTGCAACATCGTTTAGATCACAAATGTTACTGGTGCCATGGCACTTTGTCTACTGATAGTAGACTATTTTGTTACGCTGCTAAACAACTTAGCTTTTATGGCTTTAATTAATAGTTTGGTAATTATTATTTAGTTTAAGCGGGAAATAAGAACTTTTTTATACTGCTCTACAAAAAGTATAAAATTAACATCTTTATCGGTATAAAAGACTAGCATATCAGTATTTATTTTTATGGCAATAGGTATAATATAATGTTTCATAACAGTGTAAAATAGTGGCAGATATTAATTCCCATATTAGTCTGAGACTTAATAGTTCGGTCAAATTGGAGTAAAATAAGAGTATATAAAGGTACGTAAATTGACAACAAGCTGAAAGTCAGTAAAATTGTTTAAAGCATAATATGTGCATATTTTGACGACACAGCTTTTCCAACTTTTTGAATCGTTATATCTCAGTAATAATGGCTCTTAGGAAAAAAGTATAAGTACATTTTTTTATAGATAGTTTTATGATTTACAATTTTGTCTGTACAAATTTTGATAAAACTTACTGTTTTGCTGAAAATCGCGAAAAACTCATTTTGTACCTTTGTACTCGAGTCATTTTTTTTTCATGAAAGTTTCATGAAAAAAAATGACTTGAAATGATGGGAAGTTGGGGAGTTTTTCAATTTTATTTATACATAATTATGTTTTCAAAAATTTTACTATTTTGTAGCTTGTTGTGAATTTATGTATCTTTAAATATCTAGATTGGCCGGACTATAAAAAGAATGTGATGACTGCGTCCTTGCCTGGCATGTCGTTAAGGTGACTAATGGTATGTCGGGTTTTGGGTATGTGATTATGATGTCACTTGTGACAAATTTTTCATAATTTTCCATCTAATCCAGCCCAGTTTTATTTTTGGCTAAATGTGGTTAAGGGGGCTTGCAGTCTCTGACTCTTTCTACCCATTCGAGGATTACGGGCGTAATGTCATTTAAATAAGATGAGCCATCAATGTGTCGACGTGAGGCAAGATTCTGTTTAAAAATAAGATAAGTAGTTTGCAGAAAGAAACGTTTTTAGACGCCATCCTTGATAGTAGGGAAAACCCTGGGTTGTTTGCTATAATTTTACCAGATAAGGGTCGAGACTTGACGTAAGTACTGATCCTTGTTCACATTTACTTGTAGGTACAGATCAGTTTTCTAGAAACCATATCAATTACTTACCGAAACAGAACGTTATATGTATAGGTAGGTACTGTAATGTAGTACCTACGAGCCTTAATGTGCAATCGACTTGTGTTGCCTCTGCGTCACAACCAAAAGTCAAACTGTAATGTAAGTTCTTAACAGTGTAGTACTGTGCTTATCTATAGCATTTTATATTGATTATGTTGTTTCTAATTATACCGCTATGCTGAAGTTTAAATATCGGATAGTTATTTAAGGCATCATCACGCTTGCAATCCCCGAAGGGGATGTTTAGCCAAAAATCGAATCGGAACATTGTGAAAGTGGCTAATACGTACGTAATCACGAACCCACACAATTTGTCGCATTATACGACGTGCTAGGGAAGGAACATACTAGTTGGTACATTATTTTCAAGTCCCATACCAACATGGGACTAAAATCGTAAAGTTATTTTATTAAACGATAGCTTTCCCGGCGAACTTCAGCCGGTTTTCGAGATAATAATGGACGGTGCGGACTCGTAGGTGAAAAATACTTTACGACCCATTCTTAGACCTACTAAATACACGTCATATTAGCCTGGTCAAATAAGACATTCAAGGTTACATTCATTCGTAATACATGCCAATTTTCAGCTTGGTGCGAGCGGTGGTAGCTTAATGGTTAGGACACGCGCCTCTTAACCAAGGAGTGCGGGTTCAAACCCGGGCACGTACCTCTGGATTTTTCAAGTCTAGGTACGTATTTATACCACTAGCTCGACGGTGAAGGAAAACATCGTGATGAAACCTGCAAATTCAAACAACTTTGGATTTGTAACCATGATCCAAAAATTGTCTGGTTCCCCTATCTTAGGGTTACGAAGGTCAGATCGCCAGTCGCTTCAATGTAATTAGCAGACTCACTAAATCGTGGATCATGGTCTAAGCGGACCCCGTCTAAGCACGGGACATAACGCTAGGAAGATGATGATTTCAGCTTGGTGCAAATGAATGTAACCTTATTACCTTACCCCTATTTTTTAAGCTAATTTGACCGGGCTATAAGATTGAAAGAGATTTTAATATCTAAGGTTTTCCCCTGACCCAACATTTAATTCCGTCGGTTCATTGGTTCCAGCTATGCGCCGCTACAGAGGTGACATTGTACTGTGTGCTGGCGACGTTGTCTCCGGACGACGCGTTCCTGACCATGCGTCAGTACTCCATGTACTTGAGCGCGGCCGGGGTGTCCGGAGTGCAGCTGTTGTGCTCGACACTGCTCCTCGTGGCTGCTCATAAGGTGTGGACATTCACTGTCTAAAAATTGTGGGCTAAATATAGCCTATGCTATAGGGATAATATAGCATTTGAAAACGGTTTAGTACTTTCTACGAGTTTATTGGTTACAAACATACACAAATACGACTGGCTCGATGGCGCATTTGGTAGTGACCCGGTCGTATGCGCCTAGAGTTGTGGTCTCGATCCCCACCCTGTTTCAAAAATATTCGTGTGATGAATATTTGTGTTTGTTCTCTGTCTGGGTGTTAATTTATAACTTATTTAAGTATATATTTGTAATGTCACTGTTGATTCTGATATCCGTAACACAAGTGCTAAAGTAGCTTAAGTTTACTACCGAGTCAGATCAATGTATGTAATTTTGTCTGACGTCTGTCTAATATAAAAATCCCTCCTCTTTTTAATATTAGTGTAGGTAGCTTTTTTGTCACCTAATTTTACCTGCCTGAAGTTTGTTGGTACTGATATTCCATGCCGTCCATTTCCAGAAACTGCCATCGCTCACGCTGCCCTGGACGGTGGTGACGGGCATCACCACGGTCATCTACCTCGTCAAGTGCAGCACGGCTATGGTTCTGATGCTGCAGGACATTGCCTCCATTCTGGCGGTGGAGATCGTCCTTGTCTCTATCTGTCTGACCAGGGCTTGTGAGTACAACTAGCAAGCTTGTATGATTAAAGTGTTTTTTTTTTTCACGAAAAAAAAAACACTTTAATCATACAAAAGTGTTTTTTTTTTCACGGAAAACATCACAAGATAAACTTTTAAAAGTAACTTTCCCAAAAGGACCATACAAATAAATAACACAAGGTCCAAATTCTGTGACTGGGCAACTGTTGGAATTTACAAAAGTAGACGGAGAGTATACGAACTCTATGATCTGAAAGCAAATTCCAATGATCCTTCAATTATAGAATATGTTAGAAAATACTCAAAACTATTTAAGAAAACATGTGCATTCGCTAAGTCTTGTTATTTAAAACAAAAGATAATGTCAGCAACAAACAAAAGTAAAGCAACTTGGAAAATTATAAACAAAGAGACTTGTAAAAATAAAACACAAGACAACAAGTTCTCACTCAATATAAATGGTACTTATTTTGATTCAGATGCTGATGTAGCAAAGGCATTTGAATCTTTCTTTTCTAACATTCCAATTTTAACAACTAGCAGATTAAACTCCAGCCCACGTCTTGCTGACTCCCTGCTAAAATCAAAAGTAAATGAATGTAAAATTGGTTTTAGTTTTAGTTATATTGACACTAACACCATTTTAAAGAGTTTTAAGGGTCTGAACATAAAAAAAACAGAAGACCTTTGGGGGATTTCGGTCGATATATTAAAAAATATTATTACCTTTATTGCACCATATTTAGCGTTCTTGTTTAATAAATGTATAGAAGTAGGTCAATTTCCAAATTTAATGAAGCTAAGTAAAGTGATCCCACTATTCAAGTCGGGTGATAAAAGTGACCCTTCTAATTTCAGACCGATATCCATACTCCCAGCTCTTAGTAAGATATTTGAAAAAAATATATTTATGCAACTGTTATCCCATTTTGAAAATAACAACTTGTTACATGACAGTCAATTTGGGTTCTCAAAAGGTAAATCCACTACTGATGCGGGCGTAGCTCTCATTAAACATATATTTGATGCTTGGGAGAACAAGCGAGACGCTATTGGAGTCTTCTGCGATCTGTCTAAAGCTTTTGATTGCGTTGATCACCAGACGCTGCTGATGAAATTACGGCATTACGGTGTTACGGGTAGGTCACTTGATCTACTCCGATCATATTTATCTGACAGGATTCAAAGGGTTAATATCAATGGAACTGACTCTTCTGGTGCTCCTTTATCCATGGGGGTGCCACAGGGCTCAATATTAGGACCTTTACTTTTTTAAATTTATATAAATTATCTTCCGTACTATACGAAAGATCTGTGTGAGATAGTGTTGTTTGCTGATTTTCAAAGTTGACAGAAAACACCCTAATGTTGACGACGCAAATAATGCTCTCTCTCACGTACTACATTGGTTCACGATTAATAACCTACTTTTAAATGCTGGTAAAACTAAATGTGTTAAGTTCACAATGCCTAATGTTAAGCAATCAAATATTAATTTGGTTTGGTTTTTAAACATGGGTGATGAACCTATTGAAATAGTTCAATCAACAGTATTTCTGGGCATTGCTATTGATTCTAAACTGCAATGGGGCCCTCATATTGCTGCTCTAGCGGGAAGACTTAGTTCCGTAGCATATGCCGTAACAAAAATACGGAAATTGACTGATGTTGGAACGGCAAGATTGGTTTATTTTGGCTAATTTCACAGCGTAATGTCGTACGGCCTTCTGATGTGGGGGTCTGCTGCTGACATACAAAATATCTTTGTATTGCAGAAGCGGGCTATCCGCGCCATATATGGCCTTAAACCACGGGATTCGCTTAGGGAGGTATTTATAGAAGCCAATATATTAACCGTAGCATCGCAATACATGTTTGATTGTATTATGTATGTACGCAAGAACTTTAATCTCTTTTCCAAAAAATCTGACCATCATAGTTTGAATACCAGGAATAAACACAAGCTTGTCGTTCCACATCTTAGACTTCATAAAAGCAGTAATTCTTTTGTGGGGCTTAGCATTAAGTTATTTAATAAGTTACCAGATAAGGTAATTCAAATGCCCGTTCATAAATTCAAATCACATATGAAAACATTTCTCATGAAAAAGGGCTATTATAGAATTGAAGACTTTTTCAATGACAGGAATCTGCAGTCTGCGCTCTAATTCTTGCATGGTCTACTCTCCTATTGTAATGTAGTACATTAATTATATTTGAATTATATAAATTTGTAGAAGTAGATATAAAGTAGCATTGTTATTGTATACATGGCGATTTAAAAGAGTAACTACCGAGTTTCTTGCCGGTTCTTCTCGGTAGAATCAACGTTCCGAACCTGGCGGTAGAATGTTTATTTTGTATTATTATGACTATTCATAAGTGCTTTTGTGGAGCCTACATGAATAAAGATATTTCTAAACACTGTAGCCAAGTTCGTCCACCAGTTAGAGGATCACATACGCCCACACGATGCTATTTTTTGAGTTATCTTAAAACAATACGTGGTCATCATCAATTCCGCCATCACCGAAGGGTCAGTACGATCTTTCAACCACTTTTAGCAAACATAAATTGAGCTGGGTGAAGGAAAAACGTTTTCAAAAAGTTGTGATAAGTGGCTAGCTTTAATACCTCCAACTTCATGGACCGTTTCATTGTCAGGTATCTCGGTGTACTGCATCCTGGTGGTGCACAGCCGGCACAAGGAGCTGAGGCACAAGGAAGATGAGGCCCGGGCCCAGCGCCAGGCCCTCGGCTACAAGTCGGTGCACACTGAGGAAGTGCTGTAAACGAACCATTGTCCCAAATCTCTTGTCAGTTTGAATACGAAAGAGCTGTAAACTTAAGTAGGATAAGTAGGATAATATAGATAATAAACACATATATTTTTGAACGCTACTATTTGTTTTAATACATTTCGTGGATTTAAGAGTTATGTATTAACACAAATAGGAGCATCAGAAAAGTGTGTCTGATTTACAGAAATCGATTATGTGTAATCGATTTGTTATCGACTAGGTAATCGACATCTAAAATAGACAGGAAATTAAAATAGCTACAGTTCTATGAAGTTGTATGTGTGAAATATTAACTTAACCGGTTTAACCAAACAGTATAATTTACTCCTGAATGTTAACCAAATAGACATCTCGTAAAAGTGTAACAATTTTAGGTAAATAAAAAGGATCTTAAGAATCATGTAATGTATCTACAATTACATATTATATCAATGAATATCATAGTATAGTAGGTATTATTTGTTTTATAAAGTATTTAAAGAGTCTATTATACTTATTACTAAGAAACATGCGATTTTCTCTCATTGTCGCTATGAAAAACTTACCCGCAGACATTGAACTATCAATTATCATTACTAGCTTAGGGAACCGACGCAGCGAACAAGTTTTATGTTCGCTGCGTCGGTTGCCGATCGGCAACAACTCATGCGTTGTTGCCGATCGGCACCAACTCGTTTAGTCACTCGCTTACGTTCACGGCATTCACACGCGTAAGCGCCATGAAATTCACGGCGTTTACGACGTTTTGGTCGCGAGAAAAATGTACTCTATGAGCGATCTAGCGCTGCGTGTTTTAATAGCTTAATTAGACGACAATTGTTAGTTTTAGCGCTGCAAATTCTGAAACACGCTCAGTCCATGCTTCGTGATAATATTTTTGTTTGACATAGCTTCTCTATACGTAGTAATAATAGCTCAATGTCCGCAGATCACTTGAAAATGTGTGTGTATCTCCAAATGACATGTTGACTGCTTCGTTGGTCTAGTGGTAGCATGCGTCGCCTAAGTACCTAAAGAGGTTCCAGGTTCAAATCCCGTGTCGGGACAAAAATTTGTGGCTAGTTATTTTAATATTAAAATTACTCAGTGACACTCCGGAGTCAGGTAGTTGTAAAATCATCCCCGTACCTCGGAAAACACGTTAAGGTTGCCTGTCCATCGGAGCGCAGCAATGAGCGAGTTAAAAAACAACCAATAGAAAATGTGCACTAAAGAGACATTGCGATGCACAAGAGAGAGTGCGATCCTGGTTAATATTTCTCCGTTTCTCCGCTCCGGTGGACAGGCAGCCTAAGCCGTTGGTCCTGCGCCTGACCTCCCTCCGGTCTTGTAGAATTGCCGTCTCACCGGACTATGAGAGTGAAGGAATAGAGAGTGCACTTGTGTTTGCGCAGACACTTGTGCAAATCTCCTGCGCAGATGGCTAATCCTCGTTGAGGTTGGCTGCCGTGACCGATATCGGTTATGAGGACGAGGAGACAGAATGAAAAAGACAACCTAAGGTGACTGGGGCAGCAGGCTTGTTGATATCTCATACAAAGACTTGATACTTATATTCCAGAGTTTTTGTTGAGTATACTGCGACCCCTAGTAGTCCGAAATACCCAACTGTTTGAACCTTATATTCATACTATTATATAACATCAAACCCATAATCCCCGAAGGGGTAGGCAGAGTCAAATGGACAGCCCCTTTAACCACATTCAGGCAAAAATAAAACTGGGCTGGGTTAGATGGAAAATTTTGAAAAAGTTGTGACAAGTGGCTATATAGCTTGTCGTATAGGTACCCAAAACCCGATATACCATTAGTCGCTTTTTACGATATGCTAGGCAAGAGACACAGTTGGCAAATTCTTTTTAAGTCCCAGACAAACACAGGACAATGGGCTGGGTTAGATGGATAAATAAATTCATACTATTGTTACCTGTTATTTAGGTACCAATCTTAATTCTGATTTCATATGGTTCTTGATGAAGTGGAAGCATAAATGTAGGAGCAAGAAATATATTATGAACAATACGAGGAACACTTTTGCCCAGAAATTTGTTATTTTAGTAATAACTAGCTGTGCCAACGATGTCACCCGCGTTAATGGTTAATATTATAAAGACTATTTCCGTCATATATGATTTCTATGTAACTTTAACCATTAAGGCTGCACACGCGACGGAAGCTTAAAAATGGAGTAACTTCTCCCGTTTTCCCAACATTTCCCTCCACTACTCTGCTCCTATTGATTGTAGCGTGATGAAAAGTATACTATAACCTGCCCAGGAGTATGAAGAATAATTGTACCAAGTTTCGTTAAAATCCGTCGAGTAGTTTTTGTTTCTATAAGGAACATACAGACAGACAGACAGACAGACAGACAGACAAAAATTTTACTGATTGCAATTTTGGCATCAGTATCGATCACTTATCACCCCCTGATAGCTATTTTGAAAATATATTTTATGTACAGAATTGACCTCTCTACAGATTTATTATAAGTATAGATAAGATGAATATGTATGTATTTCCTGAATTAATCATATCCTACTAATATTATAAACGCGAAAGTTTGTAAGGATGTATGGGTGTTTGCTACTCTTTTACGCAAAAACTACTGAATAGATTTTAATGAAACTTACAATAATATGGCTTATTCACCCGAATGACATATAGGCTATGTTTTATCGATCAACCACACGAGCAAAGCCGCGGGCAGAAGCTAGTTAAGTATAAGGTGATAAATAAATAAAAATATACAAATTATATTTGCTATTTTCCTTAAAGATAAATAAGTAAATACGAATGTCGTGTTCAATACAATCAGATACTTAGGAAAACATCGACCTGTGTCACTAACTAAAAATATCTAAGTACATAATGTTGGTATAATTATGTATTTGATACGGAAGTAAATTATACAATAAGTACATAATGATAGTAGTGAAATTAAAATGTGTTCATTTAATCCATTATACTTAAGTTACAATATCATCTTCCAAGCGTTATGTCCCGTGTTTAGACGGGGTCCGCTTAGCCATGATCCAGGATTTAGCGAGTCTGGTAATTACATTGAAGCGACTGCCGATCTGACCTTCGCAACCCTAAGATAGGGGAACCAGACAATTTTTGGATCATGGTTACAAATCCAAAGTTGTTTGAATTTGCAGGTTTCATCACGATGTATTCCCTCACCGCCGAGCTAGTGGTATAAATACGTACATAGATTTGAAAAATCCAGAGGTACGTGCCGGGTTTGAACCCGCACTCCTCGGTTAAGAGGCGCGTGTCCTTACCATTGAGCTACCACCGCTCTAGTTAATACTTAAGTTACAATAATAATTATTAAAACAATTAACCTAAGACCTCTGTCTCGTCAGATAACTCAAGGAGAGTAAGATTGAGTAATCTGAAAAGCCAAAGGTGAGTTATATCAATTAAGTCTCCGATATGTTTGTTCGCATTCAGTTTCAACTTTGGTGTTAATGTACAGACCTACAATGACGTAGAAATCTGTTTAGATAACATGTCTCGGACGTAGGTACAACTGTCTATAGATATTTACATGTTGCTTATCATTGACTGGCCCGTTGGTCGAGTGGTCAGAGACCCTGGCCACGAAACCAAAGGGTCGCGGGTTCGAATCCCGCTAGGGGCAAATGTTTCGTGTGATGAACATGGACATTTGTACTCGAGTCATGGATGTCTATAAACGTATATAAGTATGTCTATCCGTTCACCTTGTATCCATAGCACAAGCATAAGCTTAGTTTGGGACTAGGGAATTGGTGTGTCAGTCTGAAGAATTTATTATTATTTATTATACAACACGTGTGACATTCTTGGTATTTAACATTTATTATAATATCATGGATGGGTAAAAAAAGAAGGACTCCGCGTCACTAACTATACATTGAAGCTCCTCAGGTGCTCGAACTTGACACGCAACGTACGTCATACATTGACATAATAAGCTAAGCGCTCCAAATCACAGATATGCATATACATACATATACGTGGCTTCACGCTATATTATGACAGCGAGGAGTCCTTCTTTTTTTACTAGTCCGTGTATAATATGTAGATATTTACATTATATATAAAGGTATGCCCAATTAACAAACTGTTATCTGGTTTCGCTCCAGAGTAAAAGAAATTCTCATAATGGTGGGATGAGATTTAATCACTGACGAATAAGCTTATACGACGCCTTGCCCCTTCAACTATTTTCACCTTTTTATGAATGTAGGTATTGTATGAATGTAGGTACACCTACTGTATTTTCAGTCACTACCGGAAATTAGTCATTTTCCCTTTTTTTACAGATCAGAGTCTAAAGATCTCCGTCTTAACCGCAACTGTACACCGTCACACGTTATCTCTTATCGCTGGCAAAATCATGGTCGTTCGCTAATCGAACACTAGTGATAACGCCATTGAGGCGAGTCGTCGCGAGCGCTGAACACACCAGTGTAACTGTACAACGTACTACTGACAAGGTTTACTATTTGTTAATGTGGGTACAGTCGATCAAACTGATTTACGGATACGGAGCTACGTAGCAATGTTTGTGATTTTATGTGCAGTTCTGCTCCGAATTTAACGACGAAACGTTAGAAATACTGTTCGTTTTCCGTCCATGTGACTGCTTGTTTCAGAACGTGAAGCACTTAGTAAGAAGTTAATAACTTAGGTTTTAAATTGCGTAATTTCTGTGAGAATGTATTGTAATAAAGGATTTTATTTAGGCACACTTCTCTGTGTCTTATCAGTATAAATATAAGTAGCATAACATCGACCTTGATGATTGTATGATAATAGAAAATCTTTCTACTGATATCTCCTAATTGTTTCTGCATTCTTGGAGAATTCATTAGGTACACATATAAACTTTGTTGTAGTATAAGTGACGTGATTGAATAGAAGAGCGATAACAACAATGGTGTAAACCTATCTGATCCTAGTTGATTACAAAGACAAAGTGATGTGTCGTTAAAACAGAAACGATGAGATTTCGGACTTTAAGACGTTTGTGATAGAGGTGAAGGAATACTGTGAAGATGGGTGTGCCTATGGTGAAGAGGTGCTGTTGTTGCAGCCTGCAGACTGGGACACTGGTCATCGGTTGTCTGTACACGGTAAGTAAATTACAGGATAAGTAAGATACAGGATAAGTCCTAGTTTAGAAAGCAGAAGCTCCAAAAATTGTTTACGCTACTTTACTTATTATTACCGAACTGTACCTACCTACACGTTACTGTAAACCGAATTGATGCAATAAAGATTATTATTGTTATTATATTATATTATTATTAAATATTGTGTCATATTTATGTTAAGTAAAGAAAACGCACATAGAGAGATGCATTATGTATTGCTCTATTCACATATTCAGTGCGTGAAATACATGCCGTAACGTGAACGCGAATTAGATAAACGTGACATGACGTGATGTTTGGCAACATAAAAGTATTTAGATACCAAATTATGATACATAGTGAGATTCATACTATGAACATTCATACCTAATCTAGAGATTGGAACATAAGCTTGTAGCATAATACAAAAGACGAAAAAGCAGTGGCGGACCGAGTTTTTTTCAGGCCCGAGGCGGCAACGAGCTGTACGAGATCCCTAGTAGGGATACGAGCAGTGTTGCTTGCCCGAAGTTGTGGGGGGGGGGGGGGGGGGGGGTCCACTGTTTGATATAGGGGGATTACAGAAACTTGGAGATAATATAAGGCCCCCAGGACCAGAGGCCCCTTTCACTCCACGGTTAGTCCGCCACTGCTACAAAGAGTGGTCTGATGGTAAGGAATACGTAAAAAAATTACCATATTCAGCAACTGATTTTAATGTTCTACCGTTAGTAGTAGCTTTTTGACAGAAATTTGTCCCGTAGCCGTCCAGCATAACTACCCGGTTCCCCGGTGGTGTAGCCTATCAACTCTATAAAATAATTCCAATAATACGGTACATATTTAGTAGGTAATATCTATTGTCCCATGTTGGTCTAGGACTTTGCCCATGTTGATCTGGGACAAAAAAAAAGAATGAGCCAACTGCGGTTCTTGCCTAGCATGTCGTAAAAGGCGACTAATGGTTTACGGGCTTTTGGGTATGTGACTGAGTAGGCGACGAGCTAGCCACTTGTCACTCCTTTTTTCACAGCTTACCATCCAACCCAGCACACTGTCCCATGTTGGTCTGGGACTTAAAAAGAATATGCCAACTGTGGTTCTTGCCTAGCATGTCGTAAAAGGCGACTAATGGTATATCGGGTTTTGGGTATGTGATTGTGTAGGCGACAGGTTAGCCGCTTGTCACTGCTTTTTCACAATTTTATATCTAACCCAGCCCGGCTTTATTTTTGGCTGAATGTGGTTGAAGGGGCATGCTGCCCCTTTGACTCTACCTACCCCTTCGGGGATTATGGGCGTGATGTTAAGTATGTATGTATGTAATATCTATTCCACACAATTGTGAAAAAAAAAATTGACAAGTCATCTCCGGACCTAATCTTTCTAGGATACAAATCATCTGATTGATCACCTATTTCTTTTTACATAGATTAGTACTGCATATTTTGTGTTGCTAAATTTAGTGCGAAGACCCTGACTTATTTTTGCTAGTGCAAAGGTGCAATAAAAGACACACAGTTTATCATGACGCATCTCATGATTAAGTAACCAAGAAAGCAATGTAGAGGTCAAGTCACACTACATATTTTAACTGCATAATGTAAGCATGATGTCATACAACCTCCGATTTATTTGCTTTCATATGTAATGTTTGCTTGCTAACATTTGATTTAAAAATATAATATATCTAGTAGATAGCGTTATATTTTCATTGCTATATATATATATATTATTTTAATAAGAAGATATAGCTTCAGACAATGGCGTATTGGCTAAACGTCTTCTTAAAAGGAATATTTTATAAGTAGTTGGATAATGTGATTTCTAGATGATTCATAATATCAAGAAGAAAGAAATTATTGCATAGGTATTCAGTGCGGCTTTCGGCGCCTAAATATTACCATTTGTTTATTGTAGAATGAAGATTAAATTAAATATTTAAATATCACAATGAACTAGACCAGGTTGCTGTAATTTTTACGGGTTCCTACATCTTAGGCTCTCGAGTAAAGTAAACGCCTACCATTTAGGTAGTGGCAAATATTCATTTCATGTGCATGGAGGCATTGATATAAAATTTCGTGAAGAAAATAGATTTCAATCGTGGTTCTATCAAGTAGATAAATATTAAATAAATATCAGACTACACCACATACTCTGACTCCGAGGTAAGTAGCTTAAGCACTTCTATTACCTACGGATATCAGAATCAACAGTGGTATTACAAATACCTACCTACTTACTTAAATATTAGATATTACCAGAACAAACACAAGTTTTAATCACGACGGTGGGGATCGAACCCACAACTCTTAACGCATGGGACAGGGTGATTCCCGAATGCGCCATCGAGCTATTTATGTAAAGTATAGTAGTGTACTAATTTTTGTTATTTGACTATACTCCTTGCTCTACATATATCGGTCTCTACGCCTGGGCTGAAGGCTATTATCGAATGTTCCAGATATTGGCGCTTCTCGAGCTGACGGTCTACTGCCTGATGGTGACGCTGTGGCCATTCGGCGACGAAGGTCTCTCGATGCACAAGTATGTGCTGTACGTGACTGCGGCGGCGGTCTCCGGAGTTCATTTGCTGTCTTCGTTGCTGCTCATCTTAGCTGCTTATATGGTAGACGCAAAGTTCTTCTTTAGCCTTTGTTGTAGATCAGGTGGACAGGGCGTGGATCAACTAAAAGTGGCCTAATTAGAGGATTAGCGAGTGAAACAATGGCATTTTAAATAAAGGACATGAAGGTAGCTTTCACAAACACGCTCGTTTTTTATAATAGCTAAGTTAAACTATGATACACAGCTGCTTTATCTATTGTTTTTAAAATAAAGTGTCGATGACTACCACAGAGTAATAATATACTACGTACAAATTACGACTTCTAACGGGTCATAACGACTTCATTTTTTAATAGAAGATAAATATTAGCCAGACAAGTAGGTAAAATTGGAAAATTTAAAATAGAATTTTTTTTAAGTAATTTATATTTAATATTAATTGAACTCTTAATCTCAAAGTAGGTTATAACTAGTCAGTATAGGTAAGGTAGCACTTTTCGTGAATGAATGAAGTCACTTCTAGGCTTGGTCACAAATTTAAAGACCAATTCAACTCGACACTCTTCGCCATGAATGAAGTCGTTACTTACACCTATCACCTCCGTTTGCAGAAGCTTCCATCGCTCACGCTGCCGTGGACGATAGTGACGGGCATCATCACAGCCATCTACTTCGTCATGTGCATGACGGCCATGAGCCTGGTGCTGCAGGACACCGGCTCGATCCTGGGCGTCGAGGTCACCGTTATCTGCGTCTACCTTGCCAGGGCTTGTGAGTACAACTATCATGCTGTTGCAGTAACAATGAACTAATTGTTATAATGACTTATCTTTAAGTAAATAGCCCAAAGCCTGAGAATTAGTTCTCTCTAGGGCTGGACCGTGAGTTTCGGAGGCCCTGGCCTAATACTACTTAGGGGCCCACATAATTACTCAAAGTATAAGACGGAGACTTGAATTAGGTGAATGAATTGAATAGGTTTGATTAATCGCAGGATTCAGCAGGGCTGCAAACCGTACGATCTGTTTAATTGAATACAATTATGGATTTTTATCGCATTATCGTCTATTTTTGACTTTGACTTGACTTAGCTGGGGGCCCCTTGAATCCACGGGGCCCTGGGCTGAAGCCCAAAAAGCCATATGGTAGATCCGGCCCTGGTTCACCCCCATCCCTTAATTTAGAATCTATCGCTACAACATTATTTAAAGTCGATTCCGTTTACTTAATATACGTTTCTAGTAGTTAAAATAATGCGGAGTATTGTGGAGTTGTTGGAGATTAGAATCATCTTTAACCAAAGCTTGTCTTCTTCAGCCCTTAGGTAATTTGTAGGTACATACAATTTTATTCTATAATGACGCACTTACTAATAGCTGCTTCGTTGTCTTACAGGCATATCAGTGTACTGCATCATAGTGGTTCACAGCCGGCACAAACAACTGATGCACGAAGAAGATGAGGCACGCTTTCAGCACTGCGGCCAGGTCTACAAGTCGGTGCACACCGAAGAAATCAACCTATAAACAGCCGACTCCAGGCTCAAAGGACAGCTTACAATCCCTTCTTGTGAAGATGATGATTGTGAAGATTCAAATGATTTGTACCTGTATAAAATAAACAGCTGATTTGAAAGGTATTATACAATAGTTAGGGTACAAAGTTGTGAAGTTGGCAGAAAATTGATTTCCAAATGACTCGATATTCGAGGTAGCACTGGGTAGGATATACTTTATCTATTAAATGTTGCATATTATATGGAGGTTTAAATATGTAACAAAACTTATGTGAACTGAACAGTCAAATCTACATAAAAATAATGACATTTCAGTGTCAGTGATTTAATTTATAAGTACTTAGTTAAATGGAAGGCACTTAGATTATACATAGCATCTTAAAAGCGAAAGTAGCCAATAATCAGGAAAGGATGGCAAAAAAAAAGCAGTGTGATGTTATTGATCTCGATATTTAAACATTGTAAATTAATGGATGTTTATTTTGACTTTGATTTAATTGACTGGCCTGTTGGTCGAGTGGTTAGAGACCCTGGCCACGAAATCAAAGGTCGCGGGATCGAATCCCGCTAGGGATAAATGTTTCGTGTGATAAACATGGACATTTGTACTCTGGTCATGAATGTTTAAAAACGTATTTAAGTCTATCCGTTCGCCTATTATCCATAGGTATTACAACCTTAAGGTTAGTTTGGAACTAGGGAATTGGTGTTTATTTATTTAGTAAAATACACAGACTAGTAAAAAAAGAAGGACTCCACGCTATCATACTAAGTATAGCGTGAAGCCAAGTTTATGCATGTGTGAGTGAGATACTAAGGGATACCAGATATCCTTATGTCAATGTGTGACGTAAGTTGCGTGTCAAGGTGGAGCACCTGAGAAGCTTCAGCTTGAGTGGCGCGGAGTCCTTCTTTTTTTACTAGTCCGTGGGAAAATACCAGCGATTTTATGAAACAAGATAAAATAATGCAATTAAGTAACGTAGGTAACTAGTTGAATGTATTTAAATTTAAAATAGATTTGAAAATATATGTTTTTAAAATCAGTAAGTATGTTGTTTTCTGTGTTTGTGACTATTTTAATTTTTGTATTAATTATTTGCCCATATTGAATAACTACAAAGGTATTAATGGTGATGACTTTAAATTGAGATTAAATTACTTAAATAAGCTTATGACTAATCTTCTCATTTTCAACTAGTCCATTGAAAAGTTACATTTGGGGTTGCATTTGTCAGAGGATGCAATTTTATTTTTTAGATATCATGGGGGGGTTAGTGTAAAGGTCTAACTTTTAGTCGTACAACCATAAATAAAATTATATTTGTCGATATAGATTTTTTATAATTATTTTTGCAATAAAACTACATTAAACCATTTTTATAGATGGTGTTTTAAGTATCTAATAATTTTCATTAAAAAGTTTTAAATTTATTTAATAGTTAGCGTTTTACAGCGCTGCGTTATACCTTATTGATAATGCAATATTGTTATTAAGTAGTCAGATAAACCTTCTAAACCATTTGAACCCCTTTTTCCAAGATGGCGGCTGTGGGACAAGGGTTGCAACCCCACAAACTTGGATTTAACTTTACCCGTTAATATCTAAAAATAAACTGCGTACACAGACAAATGCATGCTAAGCCCAAAGAAAATTAACATTTCAATGGACTAAACAGATATTCCATGAACCGAAACGCACTTAAACGTCAAACTATGACGTCAGGCCCGTCAGGTCAGGCTATTTGTCAAGTAGGTCATGACAGCTATTGTTGCTGTCTCTCTCTGTCCCTCGGTGCGGCGGTTGTTTTTGCCTCGGTTTATTTTGCAAGATTTAAATAATCGATGAAGTTGTGTTTGTAGTGATAAAAACAATTGAAATTAGATGATATAATCACTGCTTGTGTCATTTTTAACATAAGTAAAGTTAGTTTCTTCAATTTGAAGATATTATATTGGTGAGTAGTACATATCTATGTTTTGAGTATGGATATTATCGGCCCTTCTATTTTCGTCTAAGGATTGTAAACATTTTGTTCCGAGAGCAATTTTTTGTGGTTTGTTATTACACCTATTTAAATTACGATTACGATAATAAGTACTTACTTACATATTGTTTTTAATAGTAATTGATAAATTAATGCAGTAGTTTATTAACTAACTATAATATAAGGTCAAATGCAATTAAGTTCTCCTACACTATACTATACACACTTCGTATTTTAAAATCATACTACTACTTATAAACGCGAAAGTACCTATGAATGGATGGGTGGATGGATGTGTGGATTTTTGTTACTCTTTCACGCAAAAAGTACTCAATGAAACTTTACAATAGTATAAGCTATACATTAAAATAACACATAAGCTATGTTTAATTGATGTACCACACAACCAAAGCCGCGGGTAGAAGGTAGTATCGTGAATATTAATAGTAAATACTAATAATTATTGTTTACTTATTATCAGGATATCTATTTAGTATGAGTAACATGCATAGAATAGAAATTAAGGAATAACATAATCTGAAGGTAAATTAAAAGTTATGCTATGCAAATCATACCATCAAGTATCAATTAAACACTAAGCAATTAGCTTAATGGCAGTAAGTACATCTATAATAGTAATTTAATGCAGTGATTATTTTATTTCTGCAAATTAATTAAATATGTTACAGTTGTTTTATTGACTATGCTATCAGGCTTTATTAATATGAGTTTGTTGTGGCTCTGGTATGAGTTATCTGTACATGTACAATGGTCCACTCTAGGGACTAAGTGCGGAAACCATCCCCGTTAACATAGAACAACATAGAGTTAACTGTATTGTGTACAATTCAGAAAACCTTATGTTTGGAATTAAATTAAAATTGTGTCTAGGTATTTATAAAAAATTAATCTGTCTTCGATTCTCGGAATCCTACGGGAATACCAGAAATATTATTGCAATCAAATAAAGTAAAAAGAACTTTTTTGTTACAAATGTATTTTCATTGCATTTTATTCAAAAGTTTTGCATTTCTGTAGGCAAGTTTTAATAATGGTAATTTGAAACTAAAATAATCCATCCATGACTATTATTCATTACACATTAATAAATAGGATTTACTGCTTTTCCTTCTTTATAAAAAAAAAAGATAACAAGCCAAGATAATTTATTTTGTAGCCTGACCCTCTCAACTTTGACTTCAACAAACCACAAATTGTCCTTGAGACTGTTTGTTACTAGTACACTGAAATTAATTTCAGTACAACATCTCTGCTATGAATGCTTTGTGTATTACAGAGTACCATTTTCAAGGCAAATAACCTTTGGTTCAGATTTAGCACAGAGCAAGGTTAAATGAAACTTGCAATACAGTACAAAAGTAAAATCAGAAATATATTATTTGACTGGCTCAATGGCGCATTCGGTAGTAATCTTGCCCTATGCGCCAAGAGTTGTGGGTTAAATCCCGAACCAGGACAAACATTTGTGTGATGAATACTTGTGTTTGTTCTGTGTCTGCGCATTAATATCTAATATTTAAGTATATATTTGTAATATATAATAGATACCACTGTTGATTCTGATATCTGTAACACAAGTTCTTTAGCTACTTAGCTCAGAGTCAGATCAATGTATTTGATGTCGTCAGATATTTATTATTTATTTAAGTACTATTTATTATTCTTATTTTTTGTAGCCTACAAAAATAAAGACAAAACATTTAGAACTTTGAAGATACCTAATATCTGCGAACAGAAGTTTTAGAGCTATTCACAAATATCTCTATTTTGTTACAAAATTTACTGTTGTTCTTTAAAATGAAGCTAACATTCGTGGAATTGAACACTTTAAAAACGAGCACAATTCAAGCTTGATTTAATCTTGTGTGCGCTCAGCTAACAATTTGTAATTGTTATCAATTTGAGATAGTAGTGTTTTATAACATAGTGCCCACATCTGGCAGTGTATGTACGTAGAATTGAATCTGTCAATTTACAGTGTTATTATTAACTTTCATCTTTTGTTGGAATGTTTGAAATAATATGTTACAATTTTTTTTTCGAGGCTTATTATACCTATGTAAACTATTAATGGCTTGCAGTATCATCACCAAGTGAACCAAAAACAAGTGCCAACTATGTTCCTTGCCTAGAATATCATAAGGTATCAATGGTTTACTGGTTGACGGGTATGTGATTGTGTGGATTTTTATATAATTTTCCATCAAACCCAGTTCAATTTTATACTCGACTAGCTGTTTCCCGCGACTTCGCCCGCGTAGACTAATATTTCTGTATCCTACAGAAACTGTGCATTTTTCCGGAATAAAAAGTAGCCTATATGTTATAATATAAAACAGACTGTAATCTATCTCTGTGCCGAATTTCATCCATATTTGTTCGGCAGTTTTTGCGTGAAGAAGTAACAAACATACACACACACACTCACAAACTTTCGCCTTTATTAATATTAGTGTGATAGTGTGATTAAAAGTGATTAGGAGCACTTGCTGCTTCTGAGAGTCTGTCTGTCTTGACGGATTGTGGGTCTGATGATATGTATGTACGTACTAAAGCAAGTAGCATCATTGAGAAAATACCACAATGGGGGGAGGGACGGAGGGGAGAGGGGAGGATGGCGTTCATACCAGTCCTCGGTACAGTAGCGGGCAGTAATTGACCGCGTCCATTGCATCTGGCGGAGGATTTGGCGTATGTATAGAGGGTGTGCTTTTCCGAAACAAAAAAGGATATATCCATTTGCCACTTTTAAATTGACTATTTAACCCAACTCAATTTTAATATAATAATAAAAATAATTAGCTTTATTGCCAAGTATTCAATTACATCATGTTGTAACATTAACATTAATCTTTAACTTTGAGATAGAACAAGGGGATAAAACACAATTAAACATTACGTTGGTATTTGACAATAGATGCCAATCTCAACATGTGCTTGTTGCAATGTGGTAATGTAGTTTACTGCTCCTTTAACTAGGCAGAGTTAGTTAAGCCCTTGGAGGGGTTAGAGCTGAGGCTTGTAATACCTAACATGTACTATGTAGGTATCTAAGCAAAAATCAGTTCTATTTACCTAAAACGAGTTCAAACGTAGTATTAATGAGTTTTTAATATGGGTTCTTTTGGCGCTATCGTTAATTATTATGCTGTCGTAACTAATTGAAATACAAGTAGTTCCTTTGTTGCTTCACAGATAAGTCGTCTCCACTGATGAACAATTGTCGTTGAACATAGCCTTGTATAATAATTAATGTAATTATTATTTGCTTTAACAATGTTTGATAACATATTTCGCTTATATAACTATTAACCTATTATATTGAACCCAGAATTGGTATTGGTCAATTTGTGGTATGTGTCATTTGAATCATCCTTGTGTTGCCTAGAGGATAATTCGATAGCATAGTGATTTGTGGACGGAGTGGAACGGAAATCAGGCAATGTACACTTAACGTGTTTGGATTGGAAATATATTTTTTTTTTTTTCTTCTCTCTTATTGTGCTGTGTTCAATATTTTAAGCCACGCCCAAGTTTCTTCGTATAGTATTTCATCTTATGACATGGTTTCGAAAATAGCTACACACTGATTAACTATTCCCTGATTTTAGAGACAGAAAATGCAGCAATTTTTTTGCCAAGACTTGGCAGAATTTCCTTTTAAATCAAATGGTAGTAATCACTTTAAATTTTCCTTAATGAAAAAAGACAATTTCGTTTTCATACGCGTGAGTGCTAACATGCCAATACAGTCGGGTTTAGCTAGCTCTGCTAAATTCAGCGTTAAATGCTAGATCCAGCAAAAAATGCCGCTGAATTGCAATCTCTAGTGTTAATTAACTGTATTTTAAAAATGAAATGTGTACCATGTATGTTGTCAGGACACGCTGTATATGTTGTGAGAACACTTCAATCAATAACTAGTTTTGTTTGTGACCTTGACGCGATCAGCCCTAGCGGGACTTCACGTTATGATACATAGGCGACAAGCGATTTCATTTTATTTGTATAAGAAAGTTTGCATACATGCAGTTTATTTAATTTATTATCTCCGAAATCAGTATTTTACAGAGATACGTGTCTTTCGTGGGATTTATATTTTTCCGGGAGAAGTGTTATTATTTATCAGAAAGGAAGACTATAGACAATGACATATTCAAAAGACTATTAGAGAGTAGATTTGAGAAGCTCGATGGCGCATTCGGTAGTGACCCTGCCCCATGCGCCAAGAGTTGTGGGTTCGAAGTCCCAGGACAAATATTCGTATGATGAAAACTTGCGTTTGTTCTATGTCTGGGTGTAAGTATTCAATATTTACTTAAGTATATATTTGTAATACCACTGTTGTTTCTGATATCCGTAACACAAGTGCTTAAGCTACTTACCTCGGAGTCAGATCAATGTATGTGATGTAGTGTGATATTTATTTATTTATTTATTAGACTTCTGTTAAGACATGCAAGAAACACAGTTGCTACTGCATGTCAAGACACTGCATGTTATGGATAATTCCACTTTGCCCCACCAAGGCGCCCCACTGGTGGGGCAAAGTGAAATGCTTTAAAACTCGCAGTGGAATCTGCCCCACTAAATCGATTTAGTGGGGCAGATTCCACTGTTTTTATGCGATCACAGAACTAATAAAATAATAAGAGAAATATAATACTTATATTATAAATTAGTTGCACTTAACAATACACCTTACACTTAACAATAGTCTTATAAAAACACTTCGCTTAGCATACTCAACAAATCCAACATATATATAGTCTTGCCAGATTCGTAAAGGTGCATCCATTTCGCACGTCATCTATTTTAATTGTCTGACTCTGGGTGTACCGCTCGTGACTCGCGCCATCGTTCAATAATACTAACTTATTACAAACTTGTAAAAAATTGCGGGCGCTTTCGTGGTGCAGTGAGTGACTGCGTCAAGTCGCAGTGCGAGATGGATCCCGCTCACACGCGGTGAGTTTGAGTCTAGTCTAGCATTTAAAAAAAATCCAGTAGTGTTATTTGTATTCTTCTTATTGTGTGGTTTTTGTTGTTAGTCGGCAAAATAATTCGGTCAGTCGTTATCAAAGTTGACCTGGTGTCTAGTTTCAATCCGTTGTACAGATTATGACGCATGCAGTTGATTGAACTGAAAATTTAGGAACCTGTCGCATATCCTTGCCAACATAAAAAAGAACTACGAATCGACTTAATGTGTTTTCCAGATGATAAACCAAATTATACCACATATGAGTTACTTGACAATAGGCTAGATGACTAAAAAATTCTGTTTAGTCCGTCAGTTAGATTATAAAAAAATATTGAACACGTATTTTTTTATTTATTTGTCAAACAAACATTGACGAAGATACAATGCATTCAAGTTGCGCGTGACGTCACGCTTTCGTACAATTTTTACAAAATAGTGACGTTGCAAGCCCCCACTCCAAAACTTTGATGCTCTTTATCTTTGTGATTTTTTGTTCATTTGTTATAGCAAAAAATATGTGTCTAGTATTTTTGTATAATCTAACTGACGGACTAAATAGAATTATAGTTTTTTAATGCAGTCATCATCCCTATTCTTGCGCGCGTTACCTTGACTACCGAGCTATCGTTGATAATTTAGGGGTGATGGGATTCCTCACCTCCGCTTATGTGGTAATAATGGCAAGGTTAAACATATAATAAACTAGCAGCGCCCCGCAGTTTCACCCGCGTAATTCCCGTTCCCTTACGAATACAGGGATTAAATAAAGCCTATGTTACTCGCTGATAAAGTAGCTTTCCGTTGGTGAAATAATTTTTCAAAACGGTCCAGTAGTTTCGGAGCCTATTCGATACAAACAAACAAACAAATGTTTCCTCTTTATAATATCAGTATGAAAATACGAGAGGAAGACATACGTGGAGAAAATAGCAGAATAAAAATAATGATAGATCAACTCATGTCTATTAAAATAAAATAGAAACAAAAACCGTTCAGAAATTTAAAGTTTTATCGTAATTATATATATGTAATTTGATAATGGCGGTGCGCATGGTCTACAGACAGGCCACAATATCGAAGGCAGCGAGTTCGAATCCCGTTAGAGGAGTAAACTTTATATGATAAACACGATAACTTGTATTCGAGTCTTAGTTTGGAGCTGGAGAGTGAATGCGCGTGAGTAACGTTAGTCAAGTTTGAATTTTGTTTTCAAATAGCAACTTGAGCTGTATATAGCTTTAGGTGTACTTTTAGATTTGCCTTATAGAATCGTGACCAAAATACTAAGTGTGGTCGGTACCGATTTTTTACAATGCATACTAATGTCTTGCGCTGCAAGTAGCTGGTTCCAGTCAATATTTGTTCCTAAAGTCCGTCCACTACATTCTTGCTCAACGTTGCATTGAGCTCGGACGTCAGTCGTGTGTCGAGGGCGTCTGCTTATCTGTCTGTCCGTGCGTCATTACGTGACGCATTCTGTAAGTACACAAAATCTCATTTGGTATTTAGTTCAACCACTATCGTTGGGGAATACCGGCCACGCTAATTTCTGCGATGTTGCACGTTTTTAAACTTCAACTTTTAAATTAATCTATGAATGAAGTGTTTATTTTTAATCCTTCCCATTCGTAAGTTGTAGCAGTTATAAATATATCTTTTTAGATTATTTTTTACAACACTTCATTAATTATACTAGTTTTTTTTTAATATCAGCCTACATCACATACATTGATCTGACGTAAGTAAGTAACTTATGCACTTGTGTTACAGATGTCAGAATCAACAGTGATATTACAAATATATACTTAAATAAATATTGGATATTAACTGGGTGTTACACAGAACAAACACAAGTATTCATCACACGAATGTTTGTCCTGGGTGGGGATCGAACCCACAACTCGTCACTACTGAATGAGCCATTGAGCTTGTCAAAACTTGAGTTTATAAGCAACCAACTAGTATCCATACTATATAATGGTATTTGGCCTTTGGGTAATCCCTACCGGTATATGTGAACGCAAAAATAGACTGCAAAAAAAGGTCTTTGTTTGTATACATTTCGTTGTGGCGTCACGCAGGCGTCACGCAGGCGTCGTGCTAAGTCGCCGCCCGTAATCGCCGCCGCAAATTTACCGTACGCTGTTGTAATTGAATGCAGGTTCAATCATTTACGTAGTTAGGTATTTTTGGACATTTGAGCCAACTGCCACAGTTGGCAGTTAGGCTACGTTTTCACCAGAAATATGTGAGGATGCGTAGCGAGTAGTGTTGCCGTGTCGATAGCGCACTATCGATAGTCTATCGGTAGTTGATGCACAAGCATTAGTATCGATATAGTTATCGATATTATTGATGTGTGTCGATAGTACTTATACTAACGGAGCTTTCAATACTATCGACACTATAGGGCTATCGGTATTATAGACAAATACAGTAAAACTATCGATATTTCGGCAACACTGGTAGCGAGGGTAGGTAAATGAAGCGATTCTATTAGTTTTTAAAAACTAAGTATACATCGTTCAGTTCAGATATGGATGGTCAAATTCATATCATCACCTTTACCACGTTCAGTAAAAAAATAAAACTGGGCTGGCTTACATGCAAAATTGTGATATATGTAGTAGTGACAAGTGGCTAGCTCGTTGCCTACACAATCACATACCCAAAACCCGATATGACTTTATATTAATCCATTAGTCGCCTTTTACGACATCCTAGGCAAGAAACACAGAGTGCACATTCTTTTTAAGTCCCAAACCAAAATTAAGCTCAGTATGGTGTCCGAGTTACAAACTGCATACGATGCGTATTGAAAAAGTTCAAAAAAAACTAATTCGTTACATGACTTACCGTTTTAGGACCCCAAATTCATTGAATTCATACACTGAAAAAGCGAAACATCATAAGCTTGATCCCCTCTCTACACGACGTACTTACCTAGATATAACTTACCTACACAAGCTGATGAATAACCAAATAGATTGCCCAAAACTTCTAAGTAAACTAGACTTTAACATTCCGAACAGAATACCGCGGTATCCTTGTGGATTGTTCAAAAAAAAGTTCTGCAGGACCAGGCTGGGCCGAGACTCGCCTGTCACCCGTTTGTCACGCCTATATAACGACCTCACAAAAAATATACCTGAGCTTGATGTCCACCTTCATAGCCTTCCCGTATGTTTAAGTATACTTAAAAAAAAAAAGCCGTACCTACCTCATAATTTAGTGTTTGTTATCTGAATTCTTAACAAAATTTGTTAACTAGTTTTAAATACACACATATTTGTCCTTTTATTTTAATTACATTATTACTTTTATTACTTTTTCCAAATTCATACAAAACTTGTCCCTTTTATGCATGCTGAGATTGCCTGTAATTATAAGTGCAGTTAGCTATAAGAATATATTGAATTGTTACCTTAATTATTATATACTGTACCTTATGTTGGTGATCCAATAAATAAATAAATAAATAAATAAATAAATTAACCAACATAAAGAATTTCTCCATACAAAAGGTAAATACATAACTTCACGCCCATAATCCCCGAAGGGGTAGGCAGAGTCAAAAGGTAGGTAGCTTACAATGTACTTGAAACAAAATGTAATTAAATTACCCATAAATAATGATTTTTATTTAATTATTTTTAATGATAAAGGGTTACTACAAAGTAGATTATTTTAATGATAAAAATATTTGGACAAGATAGTCTTCTCGCTGCATGCACAGTGAAATTTATATTTTTAATATATAATGTCAATAAATTAGATATAAGTACATATCAACGTATTTTAAAAAGGCCATCTGTTGAGTTTCTTGCGGCATCTCTTCTCAGCAGGCCATTCATGTTGAGGTGCTGGTAGGGCAAAAAATTGTTGACGTGCAAAATAATTTGTTATGAATATGCCATTTGCAGTAATATAATATTTAATTTAATTTTAACGGATGAAAAAAATATTTAAAAACTTACCTAGCAATATCTTTGTAACTAAAAAAGTGGACCAATGGGACAATTTTACAACTGAATTGTAATAAATTAAAGTGTCATTTTGTTGCATTGTATCACCAACACTTTAAAGGTCCATTCTGTTACTCTTACTGATACTGACCTTACATAATAATATAATTTCAGAGAAGGAGAAGAGTGCGAGGCGGCGAGGATGGGCATCCCGCACGTGACGAAGTTCTGCTGGTGCATGGGGCTGGAGACGGGCGCCAAGGTCATCGGGTTCATGCACCTGGTAAGTGAGCTGGTCCAGCTGTTTTAGCACAGAACTTACTGTCTCGTTGGCCTAATGGTAGCATGTGCCGCTTAAGGACCAAGAGGTCCCGGGTTCAATTCAAAATTGAAATTACTCAGTAATAACCCGGAAAAAGGAAGTTGGCGAATTAATCATTCCGTGACTTCTAGCACGTTAAGCCGTTGGTCCTGCGCCTGACCTCTCCGGTCATGTTGGATTGCCGTCACATAGGACTATGAGGGTGAAGGAACAGAGAGTGCATCTGTGTTTGCGCACACACTTATGCACTATAATATCTCCTACTAGCAGCGCCCCGCGGTTTCACCCGCATAGTTCCCGTTCCTGTGGGAATAAGGGGATAAAATATAGCCTATGTTACTTCGGGATAATCTAGCTTTTCAATGGTGAAAGAATTTTTGAAATCGGCTCAGTAGTTTTTGAGTTTATTTATTCCAAACATACATCATCTTCCTAGCGTTATGTCCCGTGTTTAGACGGGGTCCGCTTAGGCCATGATCCAGGATTTAGCGAGTCTGGATCCTGGATCATGACCTAAGCGGACCCCGTTCATTACAAACATACATACACATAAAAATACAAATCTTTTCTATTTATAATATTAGTATACATGTTGTTGAGATTGGGCGCCGTGACTGAAATCGGTTAAGAGGTTATTATAAGCATAGATTAATAAGCACAGTTCGGCCTGTGACTGCTGATACTAGTATGAATCCCTTGGTGTGGGTGATTTTCAATATTATACGAACACGTCATAGACGTCATTTAATTGCCATAAAGACTTAAACACATTGTTCCTAAATTTGTATCATAAGATCAAATTTAGCGGTACTTAACCTCTCTGTCTGGACTAACATATAAACATATACAAAAGAAACCTCATATTTCATCTTTCAATAAAGATTGTCTATAAGCTCACAGTTTGTTAAAAAACCGCTGATCTAAACAAGTTACTCATAAACCATCGAGAGAAAACCGAAGTTGACGGAGCGTATTCGCAATTCAATCCGAACCGCGTCAAATAAACTTACTAATATTATAAACGCCAAAGTTTGTATGGATGGATAGATGGATGTGTTGTTACTCTTTCACGCAAAAAGTACTGCATGGATTTTAATGAAACTTTACAATACTATAGCCTATAAATTAGATTAATACATAAGCTATGTTTCATCGATATACCATGCGAGCAAAGCCGCGGGCAGAAGCTAGTAATAAATAAATATCACAACTACATCACATACATTGATCTGACCCCGAGGTAAGTAGCTTAAGCACTTGTGTTACGGATATCATAATCAACAGTGGTATTACAAATATATACTTAAATATTCAATATTAACACCCAGACACAGAACAAACATAAGTATTCATCATACAAATATTTGTCCTGGGTGGGGATCGAACCCACAACTCTTGGCGCATTGGGCAGGGTCACTACCGAATGCGCCATCGAGCTTGTCAATCAAATGAACTGTCTGTCTGTTCCAGTTGGTGTCCCTGACGCTGATGGTGGTGTGCTCGGTGTTCGCGGCGCACGTGAAGGACTTCGTGGGCACGGTGGAGGACGCGGAGGACCACCTGTACTCCACCTGGTACACCATCGCGCTCATCGTGGCCGTCATCTCGGTCGCGCATGTGCTCATGGCTGTCACGCTGCTCGTCTCCGTTTATAAGGTAGCGGCCCACCCCGGCTTTCGGTAGTCATTTATTTTCTAAACTAACCTAACTTTTCTTAAAATTTTCTATAGCCTATATTCATGGGGGATAATGTAGCATTCTAATGGTGAAAGAATTTTAGAAATCGGTCCAGTAGTTTCTGAGTTTATTCGCCTGACCTGCTGCCCCTTTGACTCTGCCTACCCCTTTGGGGATTACGGGCGTGATGTTATGTATGTATAACTTGCCTACCGATAGGTTTATTTTGTTTACATATTCTATGTAGAATGTGTTGTTTTTTTAAGTCCTAGGTCAGAGGGTAGGCTTCTATCTTAAAGACAAAACTTTTCAACTTTGCAAGTGAGAAGATAGTAGGAATTATAAAATGAAGGGGTGGTGGCGTTATATGACGGGTCGTTACATTCCCTCTGCTATAGTTGAGTGAAGCGATGGCTGACACATACGTCATGCTTGTGCACAGGTGCCACCTTTGGGGGCTGGTCTGCTCTGGTTAATCTTACACTTTTATTGTAATCATATTATGTCATCTCCTACAGTCATTGATTGTATGATTTGGTTTAAAACTTTAAGAAAAGTGTATATTACTCATGTATATTTTGACGCTAAAAAGAATAATTACCGAGTTTATTGCCGGTTTCTTCTCGGTAGAATCAGCATTCCGAAGCGATGGTAGATTCACATTGCTCTACAAATTTATGTAAAATTGACGATTTATAACTGCTTTTTTGAGGCCTAAATAAATAAAGACATTTAGAATTTTTGATAATGCCTGTTTCCAGCGCAACACGGAGGGCCTCCGCGCGTGGGTGTGGGTGATGGTGATCCTGTTCGTGGCGGCGCTGGTGTTCAACGCCGTGGTGGTGGTCATGTCCGGCTTGTCCGGCTCCGGCTCGGACATCTTCCTGCCGTTCCTGCAGGCGCTGCTGAGCTTCGGTGAGTGCTGCTGCCTCATCAGAGGGAGGACATGCCTGGCTTCTTGCTGCCATGGCGTCGTCGGGGCGGTGCTTGCAGGCGCAGGGCGCCGACCTTGAATGGATGCAGGAAATCTGACCGTGTTTAATAGGTTCACTGTCCAACAATAGGCAAGATGACTAAAGAATTCTGGTTAGTCCGTCAGTTAGATTAAGAAAAATATTGAATACCTATTTTTTTATTTATTTGTCAACAAACATCGACGAATATACAATGCATTCAAGTAGCGTGTGACGTCACGCTTTCGTACAATTTTTACTAAATAGTGACGTCGCCACCCCCCACTCCAAATTTAGATGCTCTTTGGCGTTGTGATTTTTTGGTTATTAGATAAATAAAAAAAATATGTGTCTAGTATTTTTGGATAATCTAACTGACGGACTAAATAGATTTTTTTTTAATGCAGTCATCATTCCTATTGTTTTTCTACTGTGTCCGTTAGACAAAAGAAAAAAAAATAATTTTGGATCATATATGATGCACGGTACTATGAAGGGGTCAAGGTAATGTGTATGCACGTAGTTCGACACGTGACGTCACTGGTAGTGCCATATTCTGCGTAGTTCAGGGCCATGGTGATCCAGTAGGGCCTCTTAAGTACGCGGTATGAGCTCTTTATCTGTGACTAGGGTCCAAAGACTTGGTCTCAGTCTAGTTCCTGCGTTATCTGCAGTGTCTGGGCTGCATACACCACTGGCATAACTAATTATGGGACTGGCGAGTAAAGACCTGGCTTGAGGTTCAGTCCACTAGGATGACGAGACCTTGGTTGACTGGTGTTCATCGTGCGGTTTGGGCTTTGTCTATGTGACATAGGAGAATTGCAAGCTCAATGAGATCTGGGGGCCGTGTGATGAATGATGGTATTTGAATCATCTCTGTTTCGTATTTTATCGTGTATGATAACTTTACCTAGTATTTGTTGTTAGAACTAAGGAAATGGGGTGTTATGTGTTATATTTTGACTAATATAACCTCTTACAGAGCTATCGTCAAAGATATCATTTATTTCAAGAAACGAAATAATAGTCCCGTGTTGGTCTGGGATTTGAAAGGAATTTGCCAACTGTGTTTCTTGCCTAGCATATCGTAAAAGGCGACTAATAGTATATCGGGTTTTGGGTGTGTTATTGTGTAGGCGATGAGCTAGCAACTTGTCACTACTTTTTCACAATTTTCCGTCTAACCTAGCCCATTTTAATTTTTGGCTGTACGTAGTTAAATGGGCCTGTTGTCCCTTTGACTCTGCCTACCTCTTCGGGGATTATGGGCGTGATGTTATGTTGTGTTAAACAATAAATGTTCATATTTCCAATTTCAGGTTTGCTAGCCTACTGCATTTTCTGCGTAAACAGCTACTACCTGATGCTGAAGAGCGCCGAGGACATGGAGGGCCCCAACAAGACTGATTACTGAATGCTAATGGTGAACCATTTTTACACTCTTATGACTCGCAAGCGCACGTACTTTTAATTATTACTTAAGGAAAGATAGTTATTTTTGGGAGAGTTACCAAAAATTATGATTTCGGTTAAAAGTCAAAATAGCCAGTTCAAGCATTTAGCGTAAAGAGAGTAAAAGGTTTCCGAGGTGAAAGGTTATGTGCTCCGTATCGAACAGTTTTAAGTATTTCTGTTACGTCATATATCAGAGTGAGTCTTGCGTTAAATTAATTAATCCGGGATACGGTCAGTTACAAGTCACTGTTGCAGCTTTGTGTGGTAAAGATATTATTGCTTCTTTTTTAGCCAGATTTGAAGTTTGTTACCCCGGAGTCAAGTTAACACAATATATAGATACTTC
This sequence comes from Glyphodes perspectalis, assembly GCA_951394215.1. Taxonomy (NCBI): domain Eukaryota; kingdom Metazoa; phylum Arthropoda; class Insecta; order Lepidoptera; family Crambidae; genus Glyphodes; species Glyphodes perspectalis. The sequence continues at coordinate 351,079 of OX596211.1, read as the reverse complement.
ACATACCTACGCTGAAATGATAAAATGTTACGTTGGTATGTTAAAAACGTCGTAGGCTGCATCGTGACTTACCATCACGTGAGATAGCGGTCAAATGCAAGCCTATTCAATAATAAAGAAAGTCCAACCACCCCGGTGCTTAGCTAAATGCGCGTCAGCGATCCCATAACGATCTTCGCCACCGCTCGTATCGCGCCACACACTTGTTCACTAACAACTCGTAGTGCGCAACTCGGAGTTAGTTCCCGATTTGTCCACCCGAATACGTTTGTGGCGCGACACGAGCGTTAGCGAAGTTCGTTATGGAATCGCTCGCGCGCATTTGACTAAGCACCAGTTACTAATGTGTGTATTACGAACAAGATTCCAAAAGACAATGTTTGTCATTAACATGTGTACACTACATGCCATATATATATATATATATATATATACATATATACCAAATATTTGTATAGGTAAAGCTTTTATTCTGTAAATTATGGGACTGTCAGTGAGACCGTTAGTTGCGATTGTATATTGTAACATCTTTGTAACATCTAACTTCATTATCTGCGGCTCACTAATGTTCTGTATATATACATTCTATCTCATGTTTTGCATTTAAATCAAAATACCAACATTTAAATATAATCATTTGTCTTGACTGATGAACATCGCACAACCAACATTGACATTTTGACTATAGGCTTATTTTATATGGTAAGCGTCAGTTAAGAAAGAATTTTAATAATTACATTTAAGGAGGGGGCAGACTGAAGAGGAAATTTATTTCCAGAGCGAAGTCAGAGGGGGTCGCTAGTCTATTTAAATAAACCTCCTATTTCTATTTTATAAAATATATTTTTTTACTCGAATTATTATTGACTAATTAATTCGATCTTTTTATACTTTATTACCGTCGAATTTTTTTTCTACACTTATTTCCGGCCAACTATTCGTGATGATAAAATTACAAAAAATAAAAAAGGATTAAAAGGTAAATATTATGTGCTATGTATCAAACTGTACTGTGTTCAGTAGCATCAATATACTTTTGTATTATTTACACTTGTTTTGATGCCATTTTATGGAAATTTATTATGAATTTTAAACATTTTACAGGCCTTACGATATATTAATGTAATTAAATAGACGCTAATGATGTTTATGCTTATACTAAACGACTCGAATAGTGTTGCTTTTATTAAAATATTTTTATATGTACATTTTCATTCACGGCTTTTATTATTACACCTGAGTAAATACTAATAAACTTTTTTAGACATACCTATTATATTTACATCCGTTGAGCAATTGAGATATAATTATATACGGATAGTTCGTTACTTATATTGGACTTAATGCATTAATAAAAAAAAATAAAAAAACATTTTTTTCAGTATATTCGCAATACCCACAGAATGAATAATGATACAAAATTGTCGAAGAAAATTAAAACAAATAAAAAAAATATGTATACAATTATCACATAATGAAAAATTTATATTTGATCTTGTTTAAAAATGGTACTTAAATTCCATACTGAATTTGTTAGTAAGACACTCAAATTTATTCGCCTGAACCTGGAGTTAAATTATTATGTGGCTAAAATTTTAGATTATAAAAATACGGAATTGTACGAAATGTTCTTTTGTTTCGCATAACTCTGGGATATTTTTGAGGCTACGCAAAAGAAAACAAATAAAGTTTATTTCATGGTTCAATTAATTGGAAAGATTATTAAAATATTTTGTTTAAAATTATTCGATTATTCGAATCGACATGTAAAACACATTTACTGTGGAATTTTACTTTATCGTTCTATATAAATCTATAGCAAACAGCTTTAGAGATAGTCAAAAGAAACAGAGGGTTATTTTGCCGACCAATGGAAAGTCTTTCGCTTTTTATTAAAAAAATAAGGTGCGTATGAGTGGATTGACAAAAAGATTAAATATACACTAATATTGTATTGTGCTTTTCGAAACCTTTATGTAGCATGTAGTTAATATAGATAATAACTTAGCCATTCTTATGAAGGATTTTAAATAAAAGATGTGGTGAAGATTATATTAGTTTGTTAAAAACTATATAAGGGTTAGCGTAGTTGTCAGATAAAATGTAAGGAACCGATGAAGTATTGAATTATTTTAGAAAACCGTTTACTTATCATTACTTGTACATTGTTATTTCCAATAATGTAGTCGTCAAAATATTGCCTCTGAAAATAAAATAAACTTACGAAATATGATGTATCTACTATAATACCTATAAATGACAATAAGTAGGTATTTCTTTGTGCACTATTATTTGTGGATGTTTTTTTTGTTAAATACCTACTTAATTATATTTTTCCGTATTTCATCATATTATCCTTTTTTTTAATAATCATACATGTTAAATGTAAACAAGTTCTGACACAAGTCAGCGCTAGGCTTAATGTTCATTATGTCTTTGCATATTAATTAAAAAAAACTTTTCAATTATATTTTTTTAGACGGTACTTAAAAAAGTACTTAACAGGAATGTAATTTTATTGTATTTAACGTTTAAAATTGTGAATGTATTATTATTCGCTGATATAACATTCAACCTGTTTTTTGTTGGGTAAGTTTGTTCGTGTATAAGTTATATTCTACTATAAATATGATAAATACACAGCTTTAAACGTTGAAGCGCCTATGTGTCTTAGCTTAGAAACTGAGATTTGTGCTTCACATCTCTTATATCATGTTGACAAACTATACTTTCCTATTTGTAAAGAGCAAACTAATTTCTTTGAAATCATAAAGAAATTTGTCTGTTGAGATTGATAAATGGGCCGATAAAGTGATATTCCTTTACCAAATCAATATATTGCATACTATTGCATTTGATAGATCATTGTGGTATTTGGCAGCTAGTTAATTTGACTTACTATTCGTTATTGTCAAAATGTTTTAATAATAAATGGATGGAAGTAATTTGTTGTGACGTCACATTTCAAGAAATTATAGTTCGAAATGAAATTTAATGCCAAAAAAGCAAAATAATACATTTTTTTTTTTATTCTAAGAATTTTTTTACACTTCTAAATATAATTTAAAATTGATATTGTTAACCACCAAATCGGTCATTACGTAGGTATCCTGTAGCTAACAACCTAACGTGAGAGTAATCACGAGAGGCCAGTACTAGCCTAGTATTATATTTACACAACAAACGAATTCAATATTTCGTTGAAGTATGCCTTTCATTAACGCTACTCTAGTATATTTACAGGATTTAACAAAAGAGTAGGTTTTACCTAGAGTAGAAAGTTGCCTTGTATGTTTTTGTAAAGAAAGGAAAGTATATTTCAAAATTATTTACAATACGTATTTACTTTCAGTAAAGTATTTACAGGGAAAGGCAAATTGCATATTTACAAACATTATAAAGATGGCTACCTTTGTATTGAAAGGGAGTGTTATGTGTAATGTAGATTGTAGATGTACAATAGTATATACGAAACCTATTACCTACTACTTAACTCATTGTTCTAAGGAATCAATTTAATAAGAATTAAAAAAATTAAACAAAAAAAAAGAAGTTTCACTTTTCATACAAAATAGCCGATCAGCTGAACAGCTTTTGTGTGGAAAGTAAAAAAAAAAATGTTCATTTTCTAAAACCCTTCAAATTAGTTCCTTAGACTAATGAGTTAAATAAGTAGGAAGGTTTCACATATACTTACTAAAAGTAACCCTGTATTAGAGGTAAGCAAAAATACCCATATGTATAAAAAAAATATGGGGCTTTATAAAATGTAGCTTGATACAGACATAAATGTAGCAATGGTATATTATTGCTAAAACAATATTGCTAGGTGAAGGTTTGAAAGGGTTTGTAGCAAGACGACTTCTACGACAAGTAACGCGCTAAAACTTGCTTGTCCATCACATGTTTTGTTATTCATACATTTTTCACCCACTTCCTTCATCTCATTGTCACCTTTTCATGATAAAATCGTAAATGATTCTCGTACTGCGAAATTGACTTTAAATATCTGTCTAATATTTTCCAAGAAAAATGTGTGCATTAAAACAGGTTTCAGTCGTATGTCATTCAGTGTTATTGTCAGTTTGCAGCGAATGTTTGTCTGCCAAGTTAACTTGCCAAATTTTAAAGAGTCCATTTTAATGAATTACTTTTGTAAGCTGTACACGAGCTGTGGGTGAAACTTAATTCTGTAATCCATTGTATAAGGTAGTTATATACTCGTTGTTACAAATATACGGCTTTGATGTGCCTCATTTTAACATGTCGTTTTATTGATTTCTTTCTCCGGTGTATACCTACAATACCTACATTAAATTTATAATTAACTTTTTGGTGTAAATTGAACGTATAATGTATATTATTGTATTCAATTAGTGTAATTGGCATCTGCCGTTTAATTTGAATTAAAATAAATAAATAATAAATAATAATAATAAAATATTCATAAATATCTCGCATGGCCTATTAAAATGTTTGTTGATATGTTCAAATATTCATAACTTCTACACTTACAGTGTATACGGAGCAGGTGATTCATTAGCACCAATGAGTAAAGGAAACGTGTAGCAGTAGAGGGGTAAATAGAAAATACATCGTACGATTTATACAGATGTTTATTCATCGGAATAATCTTAAATATTACGATGACACCCCAAAGCTGGGGCCGCTCAATTTGTTACTTCAATAAATATATTACAACTCTATAATTAGTTTAAGTACAGGAGTACGCCGGTACGTTCATTATGTAAGTACTCGTTAAGTAGATTTATAACATTTACAAGACTTAAGGTACTTATACAGATGCTCTTTAGTAAGTATGAAAGCATGCTATTAACAAAAACCCAACTGCATGCATCGAAATATACGATAGTGATTCATAACCATGAAAATATCATAGCAAGCTATTAATATGTTAATGTTGCCTGAAGTCACACGTGTACAATACAGTCAACTGTATTTTACACGTTTATTTATATAACAGGCTTATTTATATACTTGATATCAATATCAGGAAATTTAATTTTTTGATGCTGGATAAACCACAGCCTATTGTTTCAGCTAATACAGTCCACAGTCGTAGTTCACAAATATTCAGCATGCTGAGCACATGTTACTAAGAAGCATGTATAAGAGTACTTTTAGGGCCGGTCCTCAACTGAGAATTTTGTAATACATCATTTGAGTACAGCTATAATCTAAAATGAGCTCAAAGTACAAGCTAATTTGTATTTTATGTTTACAGTTGATAGACTACAAATTAGTTTGAACTAAGTTTAATTTTTACCCAGCTTATTAATCTGTATAATTGTATGAACCTAACGTAAATTATTATGCTAAATATCTGTCAAAACATGTTCTATTCTACACTTCGTTGGTTGCACGGATAAAATAAGTCAAGTCTTTATACATTTAATTAATATTCTCAGTTGTGGTCCGAAATATTACAACGTATCTATTAAATATAGTGTAACTATTTATTATGTTCAACATGGTGCATTGCTAGTTTTGTGGGTGTCGCTACTGTAACTCGATATAAAGAAGTTTTAACATAAAATAGGTTGAATAAATCTAGATTGATCACGTGAAAGTTTAATAGCAAACAATGTTGAAGAAAACTAGAACAGGAAGTCAATACATATTTTCTTATAATATTGTTTTTCGGTATTTGATCTATATGATAATTGAGAACAACCTTTTGTAAGACAATCAGTAGTCTTAGCTAAATTTATTCTCTTTGAATATTTACTTAAAATGATCTAGAATTATTGACGTTGCAATTGAGTTGTGATAAAAGTAGGCCTGTCATAGAAACGTCAAGTTAATGTCAAAATGTTGAACTATCTGAGCTACACAACAAAATTAGAAAATTTAAGTAAACGTTGTCTGTCTACAACATTACACACGTATGTAGTCACTAACAGCTGAATAACAAAATATCTTCTTAATCAAGTCTTTTCTGGAATGTTTTCGATGTCTCTTTTCGATATAGCTGTCGCAATAATTTTAGACAAATAAAACAGTATTTATTGGCGTGAATAATTGCTTAACATGCTTGGATAATAATTTGATGTCTTTTTATATATGTGATATA